>KZ062843.1:11078-51206 GCA_002091835.1 Anopheles maculatus
ACCATCATAACGTTCACGAATTAACCGCGGGCCAAGGTCAAGTGTTACAAAAATTGAATTCCTTTCTAATGTCGTGGTCGATCCGTGAGGTTCATTATTCATTCTGAAGTAACTTTTTGCATACTTTCTAACGATGCCCCAGACTTGCTTACATGATGTCTGCTGCCATAGAATCCAAACATTGGACGATATTATTCGTACAGACTTTGGATGTCTTTTGGAAAGGTATAAGTTCATTTTGAATTCATCAAGTGCAATTATTTACAGCGTACTTTGTACCTAAATATTTTATACACAAAGTATGTCTAATTATTTATGAAGAATTTTTATTTTATAGACTAATATCTCTTCAACTATTTTATAAAACAAAACTCCATAATATACGGCTGCTTGGACTGAGCTTTGAATGTGTTTGTTTCGATATTTTTACGCAAGTTCAGCTGCTTGCTGTTTCTAAGGAAGGCGCCAGTTTTCGGCGATCGATAAATCATTAATTTGGATAGGAAATTTCTTCAGCATCTTAATTTATTTCAATTCCGCACGTTCCATGCTCGGAACGGATATTGAATGCCGGCTCAGCAGGATGCAACCTCGAAATGACGAACGAATGACCACCCAGTGCCTCAGAAGTTAATTTTACAATTTGATTCGATACCGATGTGTACAGAGTACGGCGGTTGGACAAGCAACGGTTTTGATGTTTTCTCCTCCTGTGCATTTAATATAAAAAGTGATGAAACTCTTCAGTTTGTATCAATATTTTGATTATGAACTTACATGGATTGATTGTTTTGATACACTGTTACACACTTGCAATACACTGTTATGCTAACGCTCAGTTAGCGACACGAGAAATGGGGCGCAATTTGTAAATGTATTGTAAGCTATTTATTAGTGGCATGGCGCAGCTGCTCTCCGTAATGCAGCCATATTAGTCTTGGGATTGCTTTGTTTTTAAATGGCAATGTAAATGCCTAAAGTTAATTGAAATGGAAGAAAATACCGTCGACATTCACGGTGGCGCTAATTGCACGGCATCGTGCGGTACCATGTTTGCAGAGGCTGGGCAGTAATTTGCTACGATGCAAGATTAATTAATATAATGAAATGTATTAGTGTTGCGTAACAGTGTTATCACATATTTGATTGCATATTGATTAATATGACCAATACTATGAAGCACCTATATGCCGCTTGTTCGTGATCCGTCTAACGTTGTAAAATTTTTGGTGTTGTACAGTGAAAAAGTGTTTACGGGTTTACTGTGCCCGTTCGATGACCGCGTCAATATTTTGTGGCCCTTGATTGTTAACAAAAATGACTCTGTCTCTGATCTAACGGTTGTAATACTTACATATTTAAACACAAAATGAAATCGCTTAACCCAGTGAAAATAAGTAGACAATATTCTGGCTGCAACTAACTGTCAAAACTAGCCTAACTGTCAAAACAGACAAACAACAAGAAACGTAAACACCGCTACATGCCTTGGTGGATAAAGTGTGTGATACTGAAGTCTTAAAACTTATTCAAGGAGCAGGTCAAAATATTCAGTTACTTACCGAACTAATTGTCTACATCTGTGTTAACCCATCTGTCAGCAAAAATTGTTCCAAAAAAATGATCGATGTTGCTCAAAGTGAAGTAAATCATCTCGGAAAACAACATAGAAGGTAAATCGTTGAAAAAATCCACGAGAACCCATGAGTAGAAAATAGATTTTCCACCCAAGAAAACTGCACTGGCGCTTGGGTTTACAATTGCATGTTTCACCAGTGAGCACGAACGCGCATACATTCGGTAGCGCAATGATCCGTCGAATACATTTCTTCGACCGTGACCAAAAGCGTGAAAGTGGTTAAATGTTCTTTCAGCCACAAGTGGACGGCAAGGTACCGGTAGGGTGGGTTTGGGTTTTTGTAGAGTTTCGGCTGGATGCTCCTTACGTCAACCGTGCGCCGCTAGCACTGCGGACGATCTTTTGCCGCGAGACATAGGGGCGTGATTTTTCTCCATTTTTTGAGAGGTTCGGGTGGGTTATTTTTTTGGTACGGTCCGATGTTTACTGATTGCTTTTCTTCACACCATTTTTCACAAATCTTTCATCAACTTGTAGGTCGTTGGAAAAACCCGTTCGCTCACACACACACAAAACCAACCACACACACAATTCGCCTTTTGCTCACCTTCGCTGACAGAGAAGGGAAACTGTAAACAAACAACGCAACCGCAACGAGCCTTTTTGCGGCTGAACAGAGGTGAAAATATTGGCTCAGGATTTTTACACATTACATTACGCCGCGTTAAGCCACCCGACTCGACCGGGACGAGCTTTGTTGCGTCGAGGCATTCGCTCTAATAAATATCACTTTGCGAACGGAGAAATGGCAGCCAGCTCAAGGTTTTGATGTCGGTCGTAGGGAAAAAAGTCGTTAACCTTCCTATCATAAGTGAACTCTCTAGAAACTTTTCCATCGCACCGAAGGAAAGTTGGTAGAGTATAACTAACTGGAAATAGCCGTTCAGTTTACATTGCCGAGAGTTTCTAGCGTCACGGAATTTGTCGTAGGTAAGTAACGGGATTTGGGCTAGAGTTTGGTGTAGGATCACCAAGCGTACCGACGCGGATAGGAAAAGAAGTATTCAAATCGAAAAGGGCTTGTTGCGCGAACGCGAAGTAGTGTAGTGTACACATTGGCGGTTGTACGAGTGGGTAATATTTCATTTACCTTATCATAATATTTATGAGCTTAGGGAGTTGAGGCAATTGCCAGCTACAACTAGGCGATTGAGAATTTCAAACGGGCAAGATAGGTTGGAATCAAGCGCGCAAAGCGGAGTGTGACACGCTGATGGAACGTCAGAAATCCAATCAAAGCTGCATTTAGATTTAAATTGGTGGCGGCAATACACAGAACATACAGCAAATGTTTGCTATACTGTAGGTGGTACTAGAAATCGGATGCAAGCAGTCACATAATATCATCACGGATTGCGGAATGGAGAGAACGAATGGATGGCTTGTGTTGCAAAGTAATAAGTTGGTGGACATCATTATTTAACTGATTTATGTTTATATTTATTCTACTAACACGATATCTCACAGCCAATACTCACAAGTGGTTGATGAATGGTGAAGCAAGGTCGATGCATAATAAATTTATTTTTTTGTAACGGATTTATTTTAAAATGAATTTACCGAATGTGATAACCTTCAGATCTGAGCACCGTATAAACACGTTTTATAAGCAAAACTTGTTTACAAATGTAAATCACACTGCTCGTAATGTAACATTTATTTGCTTACAAGGATAAATAAGCTATCTTGGTAATTCAACGCAATACCCACCCCTATTTATTCCAACATTCGTTTCAGTTTGGATTGATCTCACTACAATAACAGTTTGAAACAGTTACAGTAACAAACATGGGGAAAACAGTCTTTTTAACTAATAATACTGATACTGAACGATGATATTTGCCTATGTTTAACTTTTACATCAATGATATTGGGGTTTTATTTTTGTAATATGATGAACTTTTGATAATAAAAATATTTATAGGTTCTTTTAAAATGTAAATTTTTTCGTAAAAAGCTTCGTAGCATATTTATGAGGAATTTTGGGTATCTATACTAGATACCTAATACTAGATTTACCTAATATTATACGTAATCTTAAAACTTTCAATTAAAATAACAAAAATACACATAATGTGTTAATTACATCCTACTTAATTTTTTAAACACTAACATCCATCTTTATACCTCAAAGGTGCCAAGTATTTTACTGAAGTAATTAGCACCAGATTGAAATGTCTTATAGAATATAAAATTCTTGCAATAGACAAACAAAACCTTACAAAAGCCATGATTAATGCCTGTTATGGATGAATGTATCCAGATGCAGAATAAGAATAAGATTTCACTTGTTTAATATGTTATGATGTCGTTAGTATTTAATCACTGATAATTATCTAGTTTTAGATTATTGCATAAGTGGAAGATGAAAGAATCTTCAATACATACACACTATAAACATAAGTTAAAACAGAGACTGTTTCTGGTGATGATAACATAAATATGGTTATTTTATATCAGTTACAACATAAATTTCGCCAACCGAAGAATGGAAAAAATAGTTTGTATGTAAACTATATAAAACTTAAAAACTGAAATCGGTCTTGGTTTATGTGCATGATATGATTGCTTTGAATGATTTAAATGGACCTGAATATTTTGAAAATACAGCTAAGTTTGAATGGGGAATGGCACATATGTATGAGATATAACTAAAAATGAAATGAGTTGTTAATTCGAATATTCATAATTGGATTTTGGATAGAATGGGATGGGAGTATTTCCATAAAAAACTAGCCGTGAAAGAACCCGTACAAGTAGTTTAAAATGATATAATTTAGTTATGTACCAGACTATTTCACAAATAGTTTTTCGTAGTGTTGTTTCGTTCCTCTTAGGCGCGCATTATAATGATACAATTACAGCAAAATGGAGATTTGGAATGGATAACAATGGAACACATGCAAAGATAGAGGCTCTTTTCAATGGGCACCGGGTATTGTGTGATAGGGACCTAAATATATGCATGAAATATTGTCATTTCCTTTGGACGGAGCGGAGGATCGTTAAACAGGCGAATGTTGATAATTTTCACTCGAATGAGTCAGCGCACTCGTACAAGAATGTTCCATTGGTCGGTGGCATGAAACTCCACATTCAAAACAAACATGGTCCCGCCAACGGTGAGATCTTTGTCCTTTGACTTAGAACGCTGAGGATGGATCTAGGGTCGATCTGTGTGATCTGTGGTCATTAATCATCTGGCCGGGTATCTAGTGGGAAAGTGTCAGTTAGTTGTACGCCACATTGCGTTGGAGTAACGCAACGCATCGCTTCCGGGTACCGGCCGGATGTCGGGGGCGGATTTGTACGACATTATGTCAACGATTTTACGAGAAAATCTCTGCTCGACATTCTTTCACATCCCACCTCCATGGCGCGTGACATGGTCCGTGGTTTACGCTTTTTTTTTTTGTTCATGGTTGCCTGCGGCTTGTCTATTGCAGTGCCTAAGTCACTGCCAGGATAGAGCTGCAAAATAGCTACGGAAAGCTGCCACGCTTGCAAAATATCATAGAGCATTTAATAAATATTTATTACGTTCGCAGCTACGATACGGTACGGTATGCAGCGAAACCTAAAATGGTTCGTCGAGAAGCCTTGGTGTGGTCTCGTGGTAGAAGAGGAATTGCAAAGTATTGGGTCGTGAAAAAAAGTTTCGGGACCGTATATAGCGAACATATTGACGGAAAAAGTTTCGCGATTGGAGGTGTTCGTTGAAGGGTGTATTAGTTAAAAGTTTGTATTCTAACACGAACTCGATCTATGTTTATTTTTGTGACATGCTGTCATGCTAGGAAACCAAGGACAAAGCACCATCGGTCCCATTAATGTTCCAATAATTTATTAATAATATTAATATTTTTATGACGCGTGCTTCTTCACCGTGCCCTCTTCACGGCACTCGGCTTCTTTCGGTTCCGCTGCCCAGACCGGCACCGGTTTCTACATGCTCATCTGCTGCAACCGTACATCCACCTAAAGGACACGTACCACCACAACGCGTGATAATGGTTGGCATCATTAAAGAAGCATATTTTACGGGCGCTTAATTTAATTTACTTCCCATCCGGACGTCGGGTTGACTCGGTTTGATGGCGTTGCAAAGCAGATGGTTTGGTTGGTTGGTTGGTTGGTTGGTAGGTTAGCTGATCGGTTGGATGGTGCTGAATTGATGTGGCCGCGCCGTTCAGACTATCGCGCCTCAACGGTGACACGCCATAAATGTGAAGTTCCGGAATGCGACCGAGCGGGGTTTGTGTAGCGAGCGGAACCGGAAACGTACGGGAAAGACCTTTGGAGGATGGTGGTAGATTGCAATAGTTGAGTGACGTTCGCTGCACAGCTGGAAAGCAGTTGGTTAGCTTTTGCAACGAACCATTTTGATCGTTTGACCAATTGGCCAACCGTGTCGTGTTGGGTTGACGAAAGCTTAGCTGGTTAGATTAATTAATAGGATAGCTTTTCAAATGTCAATTGCTTCAATGACGAAACAAAAGTGGGATTGTCAAGAAATAATGGATTGAACGATAATAGTGGTTCCATCAAATCAAATGAATGGAATGAACTGAACCCATTATGTTATATTTAAACTTATTGCCAATCGAGTGTGATGTGAGCTAAGAATGTGCTTATGATTTGAAATTTACAATTGCATGTTATGATATGATTGTCTGTAACCTATAAATGATCTCGAAGAAAAAAAAAACACAGCTATTCGATGCTTATACCGCACTGTGTAAATCGAGTTTCTGAAATGGATCGATCTTAGTGCTGGGTAGTAGTGTCATTTCAAATCGTGAAAAATCGTTAGGTGATTTTGTTCGTAAAACGTGTTCTGGGTTAGAAAAAAGATGTTGCAAGAGAAACGTGCATTGGAAGCGGTTAGTATTACTGCAGCAAACGACATGCTTGTGCATGGTTGTGAATGTATCGTGAAGCTATGTTAGCTATGTTTTTTTTAGAACATATCTTCTGATCCACCTGATATGTGCAGTGTCGTAGAGCATAGCTATTGAACTGGAGCTGGAGAATGAACTGGAGCTCATTCTTGTTATTCATGGTGTGTTAGGAACTAAAGGCGTGATTGTGGTAAACGTCAGTTGGGCTTGATTCGACTGGAATACACTTATGGGTTCTATGGTACAGTTATGGGTTTTCTTTGTCACTATCCTATAATTATGGGTCTATTGAATTTGATTGAATTAAGTGTAAAGGAGGAAATTAAAAAGGAAATGGAGAGAGAAATGTATTTTGAACAAAAAACATCGCCCGAAAACGCAAATAGACTTAGGCTTTAGCTTGCGTCTTTGAAAATTAATGACTTGAGTAGCCAACAATGAATGCATCAGTACATCAAACATATGTTAAAGTATATGTGAAAATAATTAGCTTTTAATCATAATAACAGTCTCAGTAATCGGTTTGATTTTGAAATCACAGCATTTGTGATCGATTCTGACGTTAATGTATTAGAAAATATAATCAATTCAGGACATTTCTGTACAGTATGATACAATATGCTTCTTCTGTAGAATTGGAAGTTTTGATAGGAGCGGTTTGTGCATCAGCACGGAACATTCACTCGACAGGATCGGGTGTCGAACTCAATCCGGATCACTTCCCCGTAGTAAGGATTGACATTCCATCTAAGTGATATAAATGTATCTAGTAAGGTATTTTATGGTTGGTTTGAGTTACCAGCTCTTTAAACCAAGAATGGTGTTGCCAAGAGTCTCGAACACACCGCTCATATAACTGCGCTCCACACACAAAAAAGGTAGCTCCACGATAAGCAAATTACGCTCAAAAGAGTGAGCTGAACGGAGACCAAAATTCGGCCAAAAGCAGTGGCGATTATATTATAAGAAATTTAAAACCTTTCATGCATCCTTGCTAAAGTTGGAATTATTTTAAGTGATGACGCTTTTTATTTCTATTACTTCTTTTATTTGACGGTTTGAACCCACTGAATATTTTAAAAATTCACCGCATACACTTTCAATGCAATGCACATGTGATTCAACTAAATATTTTCATATTTAGCCTGGATGGAGACGCCTGGTGTTTGTGACACGCAAGTTCATCGACCCGCACCGGCGTGTGACACTTGTGACATAGGACACCAGTACCAATTAATCAATCTAACACCGTTAAGTGGCTGTGTGGCCATGAGGTCGTTAAAAAATTCTTCTTCTTTCTTTTGTTCACATTATATCTTTCAATGAGGATTTACATATTTAATGGTTCTTTCACTCATTAATTCCATGTGCTACCTTGAGTGCTATTTTGCAAAATAAATTGTAAGAATAGATAAATAAATTACTTAATACATAAACCACAGTTGGGGCGGTCCGATGGAGTATCCGATAGCGGTGCCGGTCGTCACACGGCAGGACCGGGGTTCGAATCCCGGCGGACCGCCTCCCCGTACGCAGGAGTGACTATTCAGCTACGGGTAAAAAACAAATCATAAGCAATACGGCCAGGCCGTTCTAGTTGATAAAAAAAAATAAACCACAGTATCTTTCTACTCCAAAAATTTCAAATGACGATAATGGTGGATGCCTATATAATTACTGTTGCTGATTTAAAATAATCATAAACGCAGCAAGCTATAAACTACTAGGCGGCTCCATCGTACAATGAAGAACAAATATGCTGCTGGTATCGATTAGATCTATAATTTTACTTGTTTAAGCTGAAACCGTACTAAGTTTGGGAAATTAAATTCAATAATAAATAGTTTAACTTTAAAAAAAGTAGCCAGAAACAATGTATTCGATAAAGAAACGACCTCACAATGACATATGAAAAAAGGAACACAGCCGGGCTTTTCGTTACTGCTCAAACAATTCATATGAAGTATGTTCACGAAAGTGCAATATTTATGTTTCGACACGCCATATTTTGAGCATGATAAAAATTCGTTTTCAAAAACTAACGCGAAGATAGTTTTTTTTTCATCTGAAAAAAACATTGAACTGCTAATAAAATTGTCACAACTTGGTGTAGGAAATGTGTGCTCCACACGGTGGTCCGGAGTCTAGAATGTTTATTTGGCGCTAGGATTTTGTGTGTCAACATGATAAACTCACCTGAAAGTAGATTACCACCTTGCACATTGCCTTCCCCATGAACCACGTCTCGGTCACATCCCAAACGACGGTCGGTGGCAGACAGAACAGAATCACGAAGAAGTCGGCCACGGCCAGGTTGACGATGAAGATGTTTGTCACGGTGCGCATCGTATGGTTGGTGTAAACTGCTATGCATACCAGTGCATTTCCGACCTGTCCGAATAGTAGAAAGAACACGGAATGGTTGAGGCAAGTGAAAAATAAAACGTGACACAGAAGGAACTGAAATGGGGCAATAGTGAAGCACTTTCAGCGAGTGCTTTCCGTTCCAGTTCGGTTCTAGTGAAGCGTA
The DNA here is from genome assembly GCA_002091835.1 of Anopheles maculatus. Classification (NCBI taxonomy): domain Eukaryota; kingdom Metazoa; phylum Arthropoda; class Insecta; order Diptera; family Culicidae; genus Anopheles; species Anopheles maculatus. Next base: position 20,149 of record KZ062843.1, read on the forward strand.
GCGTTTGAATGTTTTGTCAGACGTTTGCCAGAATGGTGACGACTTTTTCTCGAATGCACCAAATTTATTCGGCAAGTTGCAGCTTCTGTACTGCCTGGAACAGTTCCAACAGCCAACAGACATACATATTGCATTGTTGATCCGTCCTTGCAACGGAAAGTATTTGTTAAACATTAGGAACCAAGTTTTTGCAGCGTATTGAATCGAAAAACATCGATATTCGATGCGATAATCAAATGTTAATGTTTGTTTTTTTTTTTGTTAGAACTGTGTTGTGCTGATCTTGACGAAGCGTATTCACACGGCTGCACTGTGTGGGAATGTGGGATGGAGCAAAAAATCTTTATGTGAAAACATGGCAAAGCAAACAATTTAATCAATTCGCCGCTTGCCGATGCTCCAGAGTGTTAGCAATCGAAAATGAGAAAAAAAATCTATACTTTGCAAGTTCACATGGCCCGCCGATGGGCCAATGGTGGGGAGAAAATGCGTACGTATTTAGCATATGTCTTATTAGAGGACTGGCGGAAGCCTTGCCTTGGCAGTGCGTCTGTGGCCATGATTAACGACGATACATCGTGACACAACAAACAGAACAAGCGGCCGTCTCATCCGGGCAAAATCCGGCAGACGCTATCTGTTTACGACGTTTCGATACTGACGAATACGACTTGGGTGATGGCGACCTTAATGTGAATGGCATGATCTTTTTGATGCTATCGTCTATCTCGCCGGCTACACATTGCCACTGTTTGTTTGCTGCCCCTTTGCAACCGCAACTGCTTGATGGAACGATAACGCATTTGTTACCGAGCATGTGTATGAAGAGCAGTGAAAACAAATACGCTTCGGATGAAAATGGATTTTCTGGCAGCTCAATTAGGTGAGGAAACACACACACATGAGCGTCCTGGAAGGGAAAGATCAGTAGGGAGGTGAGCTATAATGGTATAAATAAACCGATGCCCGATGAAAGCTGTTAATGAGCAATCGTATCGTCTAAATTTAGGTATTAAACTTTGGACAACCGATCCGAGCGGCGCACACATATGCGATGCAACAGGGATTTCGTGTGAAGAAAGTTGTCTTCGGTCGAACTGAGCACTTTAGCTTGAAGTGGGCCTGAAACTCAGTGGCGGAAGCTTCTTTAGGCTTGAATATCATAAAACAAAACAGGGGAATTTTCTATCATTCCATCGTACCAGCTTGTCTAGTAGTAAGGGAAGCGCATTAATTTACGCATTGGAAGCGATGCGTGAGATTGTTTTTTTTCTGTCTGTCACTTTCAGTGCCTTGGAAATGGTTTTCAGCAGTGTGCATATGACTCGGTTCGTTCGACGTGCCTTGCGAAATTGTGCACCAGACGTACAGTTTTCCGGTTGTGATAGACGCCGTTAGGTAATGGCGATGCCTTCAGCGATAGAGCACTCAAAGCAGCGTTTGCTCTTTTTGGGGTTTTGCGGTGCGCTATTGAACTGAGGAATCTAATTTTGATAATGAAACTTTCAATTTACATCGCATCTTGAACGCGAGCACAATCCTTTGGTTTGGCATTTCCGGGTAAATCGATCATCGGTAATGGGAAAGGCGTCGGTTTTCCCCGTTCGGTTCAAACCGCAGATTCATTCCGGTTCGAAATTTAGTGTGCAGGAAACTATTCCAAACTGTGTAGCCAATCACTCATGTTCCATATTGAAAATATGCGAAGAATTTCATTTTCACTTAAGGGTGCGTGCTCATCCTTCATCCATTTAACCGATGACAATAAGTGGTGTTTTCGGATCGATCAACCGAAACATAAAGTTCCTTACTTTTAATCGGAACTTTACTTGAACAAAAAAGTACGAACCATGAGATAAGCTTTAAAAACCGTGTGAAGACGGTAGCAAAAGAATGTGGTAAAACTCGTGAAGGGTTAAGCAAGTAATAAATCATCCCTACCTGCTGAATCTTTTACCACTCACAGTCCAGTGTGGGGCATTTGGGAAGGATTTTGGTTGTATCATGGTTAAACTACCAATGTATGGCAGTAAAAACAGTCTACGCGAAAGCTTCCAAATGGAATGAGACAAACGATCTATTTACTGCAAACTTTTGATCTGTTATTGTTTCAATTTCTCCACACGATTCACTCAGCAGCAAGCTGATTTGAACATAATGCAAAACAAAGTCAGCGACACTTCAAAGACTGCGAAATTGTGGCTGTTTCTGGAACCACCACTTCAAGCATAAAAAAATGGCAGTCCGGTGTCTATCCACGCTATCCGGTGTTGATTTGAAGGCACTTCCGTAAAAATTATGACCCGGCCAGATGTCATGAAACGACCCATATATATCTTGGGGCGAGGTTTCGATTTTCTTTTTTTTGTTTTGAAAATGTTGCGACGAACAGATGTGGTAAAACTCGTGAAGGGTTAAGCAAGTAATAAATCATCCCTACCTGCTGAATCTTTTACCACTCACAGTCCAGTGTGGGGCATTTGGGAAGGATTTTGGTTGTATCATGGTTAAACTACCAATGTATGGCAGTAAAAACAGTCTACGCGAAAGCTTCCAAATGGAATGAGACAAACGATCTATTTACTGCAAACTTTTGATCTGTTATTGTTTCAATTTCTCCACACGATTCACTCAGCAGCAAGCTGATTTGAACATAATGCAAAACAAAGTCAGCGACACTTCAAAGACTGCGAAATTGTGGCTGTTTCTGGAACCACCACTTCAAGCATAAAAAAATGGCAGTCCGGTGTCTATCCACGCTATCCGGTGTTGATTTGAAGGCACTTCCGTAAAAATTATGACCCGGCCAGATGTCATGAAACGACCCATATATATCTTGGGGCGAGGTTTCGATTTTCTTTTTTTATTTTGAAAATGTTGCGACGAGCAGTTGGTTGGTAATGTTTAGCTACTAAAGATAAATGGCCATCGCTTAGATCTAAAGAGCCACGGGAAAGGCATGCAGCGATCTAAAACATGTAACACATACACATACTGAAGGCTTTCTACAGCAATTGGAGTTGACATTTTATGGACCAAAAGAATCAACATGAGGAAAAGAGAGAGAAAAAGACACATTACAAAGAAAACCTACATGTGAGTCCATCTATCAATACGACAGAGGGAATGTGTGATTCGTAATTGGCCAGAAGCTACTCGGTAGGTAAAAACGTGTGGGTAAATGTTCTCGGTAAAGAATCCTGCAAACGTCACAGTCAGAACACCCAAAAGCTCTTAAATATTCTGGGAAAATATTAGACAAAAATTGGTTTCGTAGCCGTTGGGAACATACTAATGAAGTGCTTAACCACTGCAGAACAAAGCAAAGTTTGAAGGATCAAGGTAGAATATAATTTTCAAATTTTCTGTGATTGGTTAACTTTTTACTATAGAGTAACTTTTATGCTTTCGCACTGCAACTGAGCCATCTGTTCGTGATTCTTACGAGAAGTGAGTGTAGTCTAGTCATTGGTAGTCAAGGTATCTGGTCTGCAGTGCATAGTTTGTCAAGTTGGAAATGTTCAGAGAAAGAGAGAGAGAGAAAGAAAAAGAGATTAACACCAAGTTTTAATGAAGAAATAACGCAATGATCCATGGATGTTAGCCGGCTGTCGGTTGAGCGAAATATAATTTTAAAATCAATTCCCGTAGCTTTTTTTTCTACATCTCGTGTGTAGCTGTAGCAGTTCTTACTGAACTCAATTAACTGTGTGCCACATTCACATGGATTATCGAATGAACTGTTCGAGATTTGCAGAAACCAATAATAGAGAGATCTTTTGAACAACGACGTTCCTGCTTCGCTAGTGAGAGGGATCGCTATCATTCGCCAGTCGAACCGGAGCTGTTGGAAAACGTAAGCTTTTTGAGGGCAAAACTTTCCGGATACCTCCTGAAGAAGTGGTTATCTCCATCAACAGGAATTGGGGTATAAAAAGTTTTCCCTTTGCTTTACTAGAACAAAAACTCTGGCCACTGCATCGTACAAGCGTACAAAAAAAGGGCAATGCTGATGATGAGCGAAGTGAACCTTCTTACCTTCCAACGTACTATTGCACCGTTTAGAACGTACGCCGAAAGTAGCAAGTATCTGTTGAACGCCGACAAGAGCAATTTCGAGAACATTTACCCTGGAAGGCTCATTTCGGTAAAAAAAATCCTTCGCAAGAAAAAGGTGCCCTTGTCTATAATTCAATTGTGAATCTGTTTTTGTGTTACTCAGCACATCCCGACACACACGCACGCAACGAACAGGGGATTATGGGTTTGTTAGGGTACTCGAATGGAAGTGGTTGTCGTTTTATATTAGTCTTCTAAGGATAGTTTAGGTAAATAGAGAGAATTCACGTACACGAAGTTTAGTAGAACGTAAATAAGGCGTTCGGTTTCACTAATTGCGTTAGACTAATTATTCCACGTACTCAGTTGTTCATCGCTTCGTGGAATCTGATTTTGTTGAGATTTGTATTACTTACAACTACAATTATAGATAAATTTGAGACAACTCTTGAACGATTGCAAGTATTGTTATGGAACAGGGCCTTTAAAACCCTTTCTAAAGCTCTTAAGCAAGAAGTGTAGTAATTTGACATTTGTCTTTTATTTGCAGGACAAATACAGGAATAAAAAGTTCGGGGTGATAGAAAAGTTAGATCAAAGAAGTTGGCGAATGAGGCATTCGAGCCAATCCAGCAAAATTCGAGCCATTGCTTGTTTTGTTGAAGATGAAGTTGAATATTAACAGGTAGAAATCGAATTTTTTACAGTTTTCTACAATCTACAAGTAATTCTACAATGAGTCATGTGAGTCATTTTGAACTGTAAAATGTTAAAAAAACAATAGTGCTTGAGCAATCAGCAAGAACTGAAATCTTTCAGTTCCGAAATGTTGAACTTCATCCTAAACAGAATCTAAAAAAGGTATAAACATTGTTAGTTAATTAGTCATCAGGAAAATGCTTCAAGTAACTTCGTACTAAGTGATACTTTTACCTGATAAATGTTACACTCAATCGGAAGATGGCTCGAAACTTACTTGAAAATTGAAAATTTACTAGTATTTAGCTTAAATGCACACAAAACTGAAACCTGAAACTGATTAACAGTAGCGTTGAAGTAGTTACCCAATGTTTTTTCTATTAAATACAATCAAATTTAGTTTACGTTCACTACTTTCTTCTGTGCAAACGGAACGTTTGTTCGTTGACGTTCTTTTAATCCATTCGTGTTTTCTTTCCTAATCCATTAATAATGGCAACCCAGCTATTATCAACGGCAGTGCAATCGAAAACTATTTGTCACTCTACTTCCTACTTACTGATGGTGCTATATGTCTCGTGCATAATGCACGCGACCATGAGGATGGAAGTGTCGATAAGTTCGGTAAATAGTACAACGGCGGAACATACTCACCAGCCCCATAAGGAAGACAACCGTGTGCGAGGCAATGAGAATCCATTCGCCCGTTGAAGGGTAGATGTAATCCATCAACAGCTGTCGGTACTCGCTGTATGTGAGATTGCAAAAGTCCGGATCCCCCACGCAAGTAACGTTGTGATCGATGAAACAGTTTTCGTTGTACTCCATCTGATCGGAATCGTCATCACACAGGGCATCATTGTGGTCGTTTAGGTTCACGACGGAATTGCTGTGGGCGGTGTGATTGTCCTCGAGCGGCGACTGGAGTGTGGCTAATTCCAGTTCCTTCAGCATCCCGAACGCGGACTCGTTCGCGGTGAAGGTACGGTTCGGTGGGTAGGGGACGAGCAGGTCCTCACCGGTGTTGTTATTGCTTGCGCTGGTCATTAGTGTTGGTGACCGCTCCCGGTTCGTGGTGCAATTTCCGTCCATCGATCCAGGATCTTGGCAAATGGCACCGGTTCCATTGTCTGCCCAGGCCCGAGCTGGCGGTAATGTATGACGTAGCGACGGACTTTGCGCTTTGCTCAAATCACGCCGGAACAGGAAATGTTTTTCCGCCGTTGGCAGCGGTTCGGCGGTGGGGGCGTTTTGCTGCGAGTGGTAGAAACTTGTTACGCTCGAGGGCAAGTCAACCTTCGAATGCATGATATCCGCTACCGTCACACTGTTTCTCTCGTACACCGCGTGGTCCAACCTCAGCTGGGCGGATGGGCTACTGATTTGAGCGGCATGATCTAGCGAACTTGTCAACAGTGTCACCGGGCTGTCAGCGGGTCCGTCCAACGGTGACCATGGGTTGGGTTCCGGTGGACGCCATTCGTTGCTGTTCATCGTAGCCCAGTCCCCGTATCGTACCGCTCCGATCGATATGCAGCTCACGTGAATCAGCATCAACTTGGCCCAGAATGTCCACGAAGCGGCATAGTACATGCTCGAGCGATGGTGCCAACTTTTGTGCCAGAAACCACGGCGATACAAGCCCATTGCCGAATAGGGGCTGTGTCACAGACTGTTTGCGATATGTTGGGATGGCTGGAGTTATGCTTAAACAATGTAAGGGTAGTGTATCGCACAAACTATGGATATTGTGGCTGCTCTACTGGTCAGAGACACTTGTCGCGTGTGGATAATTCATTCGAAAATAAAATTCACTCTATATGAAAAAGATTGGTGAGCTTCCAGCGACGATGTATCGGAGCGCAGAAGGAATGTACGGCAGGTTGATCTGATACAGGGAATGTACGCCTGGTTTGAGAAAAAGATAGGATAAAAAACACACAAACAAACATTTGTTAATGGTACAGATGAGCTGAAGAATTTAACATAAGAAACACACAACATCCAAGATCATTCATCAACGTACGGAAACGCATTTGATTTTGGCCTTTTTTTGTATAAACCATGGATCCAGCTTTTTGATGCCACTGTTCAAAAGATAGTCAACATCGAGATGATAATGACATGATAAATGAGATGTTTGGGTACATCTTTTTTTTGTACTACATCAAGTTTTGTCTGTTGACGGTAGTTTTTGTTATGTTTACTGTTCAAAGTAGCCCTAATGGCTAAACAAATATATTTTAAATTTGCAGATTACAAATCAAACTAAAGTGGTAAACACAATTGAAATATTAATATTTGAAAAACTCCACGTAATAAAATCAAATAAAATTCAGTTCAAAACTAGATTGGAAATTGACGAAACAACTGTGTTTGACACTGCTACGATCAATGGAACGTTGTAAGCGAAGTAAGCAATAATGGATATCTTATGACTACCTGCTATATAATGCGTCTGCAATTGACAGTAATAGTTGAGCTGGTTCCGTTTCTGACGGATATGAAAAAATGACGCAAGTCGACGTAAAACGTAGCGATGGTAAGAAATAGGAGCCAGTTTTTTTTAAATTATCTCAAGATCTTATTTAATCGTGCCATGCTGTAGCTTTAATTTTATATTTCGGTTTCGAGTTTTATATAATTGTCAACTTGAACACAGGTAAATCTGAGATGAGGTTGTACCATAATTGGGTGTAAATTTAATCTGGTTCTTAAACACTTGTTACACTTTCTTATGGATCCGTATGTAAATTAAAACGGAAATTGTAAGTAAAGGGGAATTGTGTAAAAGCAAACATTAAATTACTACCCATTGCCTTCAGTACAGGTGCAAGTCTAGTAAGTGATATCTCGAAATGATTCCCTTTTCCAAGCAAATAATATGAACTAGATGTAGTAAGTGAATTGTAACCCAAACAGTGAGTATGGCTTTGGGTTCCGCTAAAGGGACATGAACGTTTACGTTGAACCTCAACCGAAAGTATGGATGGAAGGTTTTGATTAAATTTGTGACTTGTTATCATGTTTGTGAAAATTGAATTTTCAACCTCAGTCAATGGTGTTACTGCTAATACCAATACGGACACATTCCCGCAAAAATATCCTCACACAGAATAGAACCTAATTTCGTTACGATGAAATTGACCCATAAAGGTCGCATCGAACAAAATCCGAGATTCTGGGTAGTGGCACGGCTATGACACAAATTTCTTCTTGTTGTGTTTTGTTTTTGTTTAATGTTCTGTTGGATACATGTTTTAAAATAAGAAATAAGAAGTTTTCTTACTAAACAATCTATATGAGATATGAGTTGTGTTTAACACGTAGAAGAATATTCAATCTTTGCTATGTGAAGACTAATGCGGATGAGATTCGATCCATGACACATCGAAACCATGGGACTTTGCTTGTAGACTTTATGGAGTGAAATGAAATAGCTAATGTAAACTGATCATCCCAGTGTGATATTGAAGTTCATAATCAGTCTTTACGCCCGTTCCAACTAAAGGTCGTCAAATTTATTAGTCTATGACCTTCGAGTTTCATGTACCGCAATAAACCACAGTCACCCTAGAAATGTAACACCGGGAAAAGGCGTCTGCCCGATTAGCAAACGAATACAAGGGGTTGAAAAATATAATTTTATTGATTACTGGTGCAGATTAATGCTTATTGCTATACTGTGTGTAACAAAAAGCTTCTTGCAATGGATACTGACTTAATGTGATAAGACAACTACCAACATTTAGCCTAATATATTTAGATAAGCACCGCCCACCCTACAGCCAGATATCTGGCCTTTCATTACCGGCTTTTGTTGGTTTGATTTTACCGTCAAGACGGGACTCGATACCCGATCCAGTCGTCCAGTAAACACAAAAAAAAGTCAAATCAAATTTTTTTTTCGGTTTTGTCCGGGCAAAGAGATTTTACAGATCAGAAGTAAACATTTTAAAACTCTTTTTTTTTCAACGTTAAATCTTTTGAAATGTTTTGTAACTAATGTCGAACCGTTTCACTCATTTTTGAAGCACTTGTACACAGTGGTGATAGATTTTACAATTCATGGCATTAAAAAAATATTAAATTAATAATATAAAAAATATGGCTTTACAACCAAGAAACCGTACCAATTTTAAGGAAACTGTGGCAAGTCTACATATTGTGCCAGCTGTGGAAATCGTTAATTTCAATAGAAAACACGTGACTTTATGATGATTTGTGTTGCTTCCTCGGGCAGCAATGTGACTGAGGTAAATAATTACATGAATTCTATGAAATTATTTTTATCGTTCATTAGCAAAGCTGCTGTCGTAAATAAGAAAGATTGCGTAAAAATCCACCAGATATCTGAAAATACCCCAAATCAAATAACGTGTACTGTGGAATTTAGCTCAACGTTTTTAGTTCAATACTTTGGGTAGGTTGTTCCTTTTGTCTACGATGTAACGCGACCGCAGGGTAAGATTTGTGGGAGATGCAACAAAACAAGTGGGAGAGCAATACTGCTTGCTCTTCTGCTACGCAATATGCAATGTTTAGTCTGGAATTGCTCCACAAGCTTTCATCGAGCTTATCTATTGCCTCTAGCTGTTGACCATTGACAACTGAGGTCGGTTCAAGTGTTCAAATCCATGGTAATCTTGTTGTTATGCAGGTCTTGTCCTTTGTGAATTTCTAACGCTATGAAAAGTATGTTTTTGGGACACTAAACGTTCGTTTAAAGAAAGAAAACCCGAAAGGAAACAGTAGCTCGAAAACATTGTTAAATGAATACAGTTTTTGTATTCTCGTTTCTTTTATTTAAATATTTAAATATATAATTTAATCCTAAAAAAATAGAAACCTAAATTATCAAGCTAAAACACAACAAAACACAAATGCACATATTTGAGCACAAAAACCTTTGTGCCGGGAGTGTTACAGGCATCAGTTGTCGGTTTGATAAATGCTAGTCGTAACGATTTCTGGCATGGCCATTCATTATGATTGCGCCTTGATTCACCAAAACAGGGAAGGTGAATAACCCACATTTGTCGGAATCTCTACAAAAAGAAGCTAGTCGTTTGGTATGGATACGCTTTTTATCACATTTTTTAGAGTTCTTAAAGCGCCAACAGTAAAGTAAAGGCCGACGTCTTGAATGTTCGTTCAAATAGTAAACCGTTTCTTGTGCAGATAGGATGAGCTGAACAAATCACACTAAGATGTTTTTTTTACGTTAACATTTTAACAATTTTTGTCCTGCTTTGGCCTTACGACTGTGATGTTCGAATTCGCCTTGACATTACTTCCTTGAGTGGTGTTGATATTTGTCTTTTCGATTACCAACCGACCAACGTCAAATGTGCCACGTTCGCCTGGCACACTTTATACCTTCGACCCAGCACCGAAAGGGCATTCCCGTATCCTGGAAATCCTTTATCAAGCATGGATCCCGAAATGAGAGAAATAAACGTTGTGTGGTGTGAGCGAGATGGTGTCGTAAATTTAAAATCGTTTATTTTTTCAATTTATTATATTTTTATGGCGTATTCTTTATGGTTCCCATTTTATAACTCCCCAGCAGTAGATTGGTGCTCGCAGAGTGGTACGATATTTGATGCCAGCTCTATGCGCACTGTACTTGTGAGCGTCTTTTTTATTTTCTTCTAGAAGGCAAAACGCTAGCGACGCTGTCTCTACTTTGCACACCGTAATATGTCTATAAAAATTTGGGAAAGATTTACATTTCAACCGATTTTCTGGTCATTGGACAATAAAAAGGAGCATTCCAAGCTTCGTTTTTGTGGTTGAACGTTGTAAAAAGGTGTATTATGAAAAATCAGTGCTTTCTTGCAAAGTCCGTCTTGAAAAAGGATCAGCCCACATGATGGATGAGGCTAATCTCGTGATGTCAGTTTGTGTACCGTAAATCCAAGGCTCACATGACTCTGATTGTCGAAGAGAAATGTAAGATTCAATTTATTAGTCTTTGACTGAACATAAACATGCGGCTCATGCACATTCCGCTAGTAAAGCATGTTGTTGTGGAATAAAATTGGAATCTTACTACCTAATTGAAATCTCCTTCCTTTGATTGGGTAATGTAAGTTATATGTGATGTACATTATTGATATACATGGTCATTGTTATCCTGTCATCTCACAACGGTATCATTATATTGATGTGATCAATCAGGAAAAGTATGATAGGAAGCAATCAGCAGCAGCAGTATGAACATGCTGAAAAAATACTTTATTGCTTATTGAAGTGAACACGTATTTTTCGAATTCGTATGATGTATACAATAAACTGTTACGTGGGAATATATCAAATTTGTGCCTGATTTTAATTGGCAAAAATAATACGAGCAACAAAAGGAGATTGCGGTGGTACATACAATGTTTTGTTCGCTTTTCGTGCCGAAGAATGGTATTGTCAGTATGAATGAAATGATTGCTCTTACACGGTAAACGGCCATTTTTCAAAGATACAGGATCTCGACACAAATACAAGAAAAAAAAAGGAAAGATGGAAACAGTTTGGTAGTTGTTAAAATAGACTGATGACTATATGGCATGTGCATTTGTTTGCATTCAGCTGAGATCGCAAATTGCTAACGATGGAATATCACGTATCATGGTACTGTGTCTGTAGGTACTTGGGAGAGCAGTATTATCTTACTTTATCAAAAACACATGATTATATTTGTATGAATTTTGTAGGGAATATAGATTTTCCTTGACTTATGGTAGTGAGCAATTATGTTTACAGCCCAGTCCAGTACTTAAATACTCAGCGACGTAAGTAATTGATCGTTTGTATGACTGTTGTTTGTAGCCTCGGTGTGACCGATACGCCATGGTGCTAATGGCCATGAAACCGAAGCAGTTTTTTGTTGTTGTTGCTGTAAACAATCAACAATAGCTTAGATTAAGACGAAATGAACCCGAGTCGAGATCTTCGCTTCATTGTCATTCCACAAGCGTCGACTCAAGGACGAGGAGACTAATTAAAAAGAAAAGGATGCTATCGATTTTCCCGGCTCTGTTTTGCTTTTCGCTTTTCTTTTTGCTGCTTTGTTTATCTTTTACATTGGCTTGTTCCCTTCGTCAATCGATTTCCAAGAAGAGGAACGGGAGCTTAGTTACTTGCAAAAGAAAAAAACATCTCCAAATGTGCTTGCACGTCCTTCTCGATGACAAACCGAGATCGATAGGTATGCTAGTGTCATGTTTGCTTATTTTATAAATGCTGACTCAGTAAGCATAAGCTTTGCTTACGCTCAAAACGTCGCGTTTCACTTGAAAACTAAACATATTTCGACTTTAACTTTAATTAACTAATGTCCAAGCATTTGTAAGCCACCCGCAAAGAGATGACCGTACAGCAGAGCTTAGTATTGCCAAACTTTTGTTCGGAACAATCCGAAAAGGAAAATCATTCAAAGCGGCTAGCTGCAATATTATGCTGCCTCGAGAATCGTCCCAGCAAAGCCTTTTGGACCGTTTTAATTTATGTGTCTGTCAGAGGTAAAATGCGGCGCACTTGTGTACCATTAATAAGTAGAACGCATTCAAAACAAAATCCACCAACTTTGCAGTACAGTAATATGTGGAAACCAAAATCTACAAAATGCCCTAACATTCTGGCACCGTCTGGCATGGACATTGCGTGCTCGATGGCTAAGCAAAATGGTTGAACCGTGTGCCCAGCAAAAAGGGTAATTATTACCCGACATCCCGACTGCAATCTGCTGAAGCAGGATTATTGGAAGAAATTGTACGAACATTCTTGAATTATTTATCGCCCGAATGCACGTAATCGTGCATGGGTCGATTTATATCCGTGGCCGGTACCGCTTGCACATGGTACTGCTTGCACAGGAATGACAATGGTAATGCATAATTTATCTCACAAAATATGCTACATTTTTCGCGCTGGTAGAGATTTCAAGCGTAGTTTTACATACAATATGAATTGTAAAATATTGTGATGTAGCTTGTAGAGCAATTCCAGACTAAACATCGGTATTTGATCAGCTGTGCACAATACAAATAAAATGCACACAATCTACGTCTAAGGTGGAGAAAATAGAATAATATTTTAAATAAATTAGCAAGCTTTTTTTCTATTTGCTTGTTGATTTCTAACGTGATTTTGCCTTTCGCTGACCATTAGCACGTGGTGTTGTCATTCATCGCATTGTTCCGGGTTGAATACTACGTCGCTTACTCACGCAGTGGTCATGACCCTCACTTTCGTTCCCGGGCTTCGCATAATAGAACTTAATTTCTCACTGTATCGGCCTAGTTTGACTCTCCGGGCGTGTTTTTGCCTGCCGCTCACCATTTATTTGTGCACTATTTTATTCACTAGCTTTAACCAAGCCAAGCGAGTTCAAGGACTTGGACTCATTTGTGGACGGTGGATGCTTCTCCTCGAAGCGACCGTGCCGTGCCGAACATCATGATGGAACGATTTTGGAATAAATATTTACCGATGAGGAGGCATCAGCTACCGGAGCGCGCGGTTTATGGTAAGCGATCGAGAGATAGTATTTACTGGCTGCGCTCACTTTGAATTGGTGGTGCGAGCGTGTCCTGCTAGAGTGTGTCGGGTGTGACACGAGTGTTACATCTGTTCCCAAACGCCCACCAGGTCAAATTGGAGGTGGTAGTGACCGATTTACACAGTAGTTGATGGTCATTTGTAAGGAAATTGCACGTAATCGTGCATGGGTCGATTTATATCCGTGGCCGGTACCGCTTGCACATGGTACTGCTTGCACAGGAATGACAATGGTAATGCATAATTTATCTCACAAAATATGCTACATTTTTCGCGCTGGTAGAGATTTCAAGCGTAGTTTTACATACAATATGAATTGTAAAATATTGTGATGTAGCTTGTAGAGCAATTCCAGACTAAACATCGGTATTTGATCAGCTGTGCACAATACAAATAAAATGCACACAATCTACGTCTAAGGTGGAGAAAATAGAATAATATTTTAAATAAATTAGCAAGCTTTTTTTCTATTTGCTTGTTGATTTCTAACGTGATTTTGCCTTTCGCTGACCATTAGCACGTGGTGTTGTCATTCATCGTATTGTTCCGGGTTGAATACTACGTCGCTTACTCACGCAGTGGTCATGACCCTCACTTTCGTTCCCGGGCTTCGCATAATAGAACTTAATTTCTCACTGTATCGGCCTAGTTTGACTCTCCGGGCGTGTTTTTGCCTGCCGCTCACCATTTATTTGTGCACTATTTTATTCACTAGCTTTAACCAAGCCAAGCGAGTTCAAGTACTTGGACTCATTTGTGGACGGTGGGTGCTTCTCCTCGAAGCGACCGTGCCGTGCCGAACATCATGATGGAACGATTTTGGAATAAATATTTACCGATGAGGAGGCATCAGCTACCGGAGCGCGCGGTTTATGGTAAGCGATCGAGAGATAGTATTTACTGGCTGCGCTCACTTTGAATTGGTGGTGCGAGCGTGTCCTGCTAGAGTGTGTCGGGTGTGACACGAGTGTTACATCTGTTCCCAAACGCCCACCAGGTCAAATTGGAGGTGGTAGTGACCGATTTACACAGTAGTTGATGGTCATTTGTAAGGAAATTTCCGCATTCTCCCCTGGGACGACACCAAAACACGCATCGCCCGATTCACGGCTTAGCCGATGCACGCGGTACGTGTGCCTCATTTACGATGCTAATGTAGTTTGTTATAAAACAATCAATACGCCGACCGGTTCGGTGTGACTTTATTTGCTTGGTGTAGAATGCATCCCTTGAGTCGCTACACGTAACCGGTTCCGCTCGATTTACTTTCATTTGTCGACAAAGCGTCAATCGGGAAGGAAGGTTCGAAGTGTCGGCTGTCGTTTAGAACTGGCTTAGCGTAAAATCGCTGCAGCAGCTACAGGCAGGCAATTGCTCGTAATAGTGAATGCGTGTGCGTGTATGTGTGTAACAGTGAGTGTTCTGGCGTGTCAAGAATTACGCGAGCAAGCGAAATTGCAAAACGGACTGTCGTGTGTAACATACGATCAAAGATGATGCAGCAAAAGTGTCCCAATATACCGACGGTGTTTACCGGGGCGGATGTGTTCATTACGGGAGGTTCGGGATTTATGGGCAAAGTGCTGATCGAGAAATTACTTCGATCATGTCCACAGATCGCACGTGTTTTTGTGCTAATGCGTGCCAAAAGGGGCAAATCGCTCGAGGAACGGCTGAAGACGATCACGGACGGTGTGGTAGGTAATCGATAGCGGAATGCTGTACAATCGTTCGAGTTCTCGAGCGCGTGACACGTGTTAATGGCACCGGTTAATGAATGATTGTAACTGTTCACAGTTGTTCGATGTGTTGAAGAGCAAACATCCCGAAGCGTTGAATAAAATACACCCGATCGAAGGTGACTGCACACAGCTCAAGTTGGGCATGTCCGCCGAGAGCGTGGAACGGATGAGCGAGGTGCAATTTGTGTTCCATGCTGCCGCCAGTGTACGCTTCGATGATCCGCTGAAGGATGCCATCCTGATCAACACCCGCAGCACACGTGAAGTGTTAGATTGGGCTAAAACGCTCCGCAAGCTAAAGGCCGTGGTACACATCTCAACGACCTACTGCAATCCAGAGTTAATGCACGTAGAGGAGAAGATTTATCCGCCCAAGATGGACTGGAGGGAAGCGATCCGTATGGCGGAAGCGTTTGATACAGCCATGCTGGAGACGGTCAAGGAAAAGTTGGTATCCCTAATATGTCCCTCAATTCCCACGACGGACGCCAATTGCTAAACGATCGCGTTTCTTCTCTATTTGGTTTGATACAGACTAACACAATTTGCTCCGAACACGTACACCTACACGAAGGGTCTGGCAGAACAGATTTGCTACGAATACCGGCACGATATACCACTGGTCGTCTTTCGGCCGTCCATCGTGACCAATTCCGAAAGCGAACCGCTTACCGGCTGGGTGGACAATTTTAACGGTCCCATAGGATTGCTGCTTGGTTGTGCGTCCGGCGTCGTACGGGCAGGGCTGCTCGATCTGGAGAAACGAATCAACTGCATTCCGGTGGACGTGAGCATCAAGGCAATTATAGTTGCTGCCTGGAAGCGAGCCACGCTAGACGAACCGGGCACGCTGTCGGTGTACAACAGTGCCGCGGAGCCCGAGAAGACGATAAACTACGGCACGATGCTGTACGATGGTAAGGTGCTGTTCGATCGTACACCCTTGAGCAACATGCTGTGGGCTCCCGGGGGTACCACTACGTCAAACAAGTACTTCTTCTACCTCATATTTTTCTGCTGCCAACTGTTACCGGCCATATGTGTGGATGCACTGTTACGCATTGCCGGCAAGGCACCATTGTAAGTATTGCCAAAAATACTCACACGGAGAGAGTGACTTTCAATTAAAAATAACTGTCCGTTTCTGTTTTCCTCTGTTCCGTAGTTTGCTGAAGCTGAATCGCAAGATTTTTGACGCACAAGTTTCCCTAAGATACTTCATGAACAACGAGTGGGTGTTTACAAACGAAAACTTCAAGCAACTAGAGTACACGTTAACGAAGGACGATAGGTAATAATAGCCGGGAAGCGTAACTGTCGAGCTGCGCTTGAAACAGGAATCATTGATTGACTGTCTCTCTCTTTTTTTTGCTCTCAACTTGTTTATACGCGGGATCAGAAAAGACTTTTCGACCAACTACTTCGTGCGGGGAATGATGGAGTACTACGAGAGTGCTATTCTGGGTGGCCGACGATACTTGCTGAAGGAGCCGGATGAAAATATTGCGGATGCGCTGAAAAAGTACCGGCGTTTGCGTGTATTGAACTTTTCGCTCAAATGTACACTAGCGTTCTTAATTATGTACTGCATGTACAGTAGATACTTTGTGTAGCGGGCTACATACGCGGGTAAGGCAAACTATGTAGTGCATGAAACGCAGATGATATTGTTGCGAAAGAAGATATGATTAGATAGTATATGGGTTTAGAAACGGGAGAATCGCTCACTTCCCGCTGGAACGAACAACTTAAGCGTAATCGAAATCATATAGCGGCTGTTTCACTCTCCATTGAACACCACTCAGCTAGCACTCTAGTAACAAATTATTGTTTTCTCTAAAAACTCCACTGTTCAGTTGCTTAGCAGGGTCGTGCCGAACGGTTTTAGAATAGCTAATCAATATGCAAAACAGTATGAGTGTTTGGCCTACCGTTCCCACTTAAATCACCAATGAATACGCAAACAGTGCGCGCCGCCACATTCGAACGAGCCAGACGATCGCTTCAGTTGTGCGTAGTCTTATCAGGCGGTAACCGATGCACGCTAGACGCTAGAAATGGTCGTACCTCGAGGTACGATTGAGATTGCACTTTGGTAAACCATGAATGTGTTAATTTTCGGCAATGTTTAGCTGTTCATGGCGGTTTCATGCTTTTCCTACGGGTTTCCACCATCAACGCAGCGTAGCGGTGTGGTTTTGCTGTTACTGATAAACCGAATCATACTGATTAAAGCTACGCTATATTAGGACATTCTACTAGGTAACATCCAAATACAGTTAAAGAGAGGCCAGATTACAGCGAAATAAAGTCTAAACGGTTCCAGAAACATCATCATCAGTCGTTGTTTGAGCAAATTGTTTTAATTTAATAAATGTTTCAAATGAATTGGAAAAACACACACACACACCCCACTTGAAAGGTTGAATATTTGCTTAAAGTAACTCCGGCCATCGTTTTGCGCAGTGTTTGTAAAACAAAACTAAAGTTGCGTTAATTGAATGAGGATTGGGAACGCGTATTTACTCCCGTTCCTTCCCGTTCGTAGAACATATTTATCACACACCAAGCAACACGTCTGTAGCGTTGCACTACACGTATGTTTTTAGCTACGCAATCAATGCCATAAAACGTCATAACTTTGCTTTTCATTGCCCGGGACCAATCGTACCATCAAATGATTGCAAACAATTATCACCCATCATGCACCACATCGTTTACGGGAGAGCGCATTTCCACTACGAAACAGAGCCACCGCGATGCTAGTGTGAGTGGCGGCGTGAATTGGATGGAATCGTAAATCAATTACGGTTAATTTATTACATCCATTTTTATTCCACCTCTCGTGCGAGAAGGAAAACACTGCTTTTGAACACACAGAGCAAACACGGTCGGTTCGCCATGTGCCATGTGCATTGCAAAAGGTGACGACATCGAAACGAGCAGCTGTAGGGGAAAACGACGAACAGGCTGAAACCATTCAAGCTTCAAATCAAAATGGTTAGCAAAAGATGGATTAAATACAGTTTAAAGGATTTATGCTCAAGCGCATCCAATCCATCAATCCGGCTCGCTAGCTAAGAACGATGACGCGACCGAAGCCCGACCGCTGGCGGATGTGTATGGTTTCTGAAGGACCAACAATTTCGTTTCATAGTGGTAAAACATTGTTCTATCTCAAAATGGTGAAAAAAGGAACTCACCCAAGTATTTTGAAAGCATCTTTATGTTTTCTGTTTTCGCGCTTTGCCTATCTCGAAGGGTTTGTTTTATTCCTATTCAAACAGATTATGACCTTTTCTCGCGCCCGCTACAACACCCCCCGGTTTCATGCTGCTTGACCCTTCCCCACGCAGCACAACATTATCTTCTTTATCGCGAGTGCCGGAAGGAAGCAACTCACAAGCGATACCAATTACATGCTTGCTTTGTTTTTACGCTTAGCACGAAAAATGATTAATGAAGGGACTTCCCGTAAGGTCAGCTACGGAACAATGCAGCAAATTTTTGATCAATGGACGGCGCATTTGAGGAGAAATACAAAGTACAACACCAAAAACAAAAACCTGATCGATATGTATTTTTTTTTCTAATACAAAGCAGAAAAAGACGAGAGGGATTATGTTTTTGTGGAAAACTTGTCCATACCGAACGGTTTTGGGGTTTCGGCGCGTTTTATTTTTTGTTTTGGAAAATTGGATGTATTGTAAAATGCAATCACCGACGCCCTGTTTTGGTTTGGGTTCTCTGGGGATAATGAAATTTCCGTTCTATGGCTTGTAAATCATTGGCACTTCTGATATTGTTGCCCGAGTAGCAGTATGGAGCACCGGTAAAATTATTTATATTTATTAACTTGTCATACTTAACCTAGTAAATTTTACAAACGGAATGAAGAGTTTGAAGTAATCTGGATTTGAAAACATTCCGGGTTTCGACAACTTAAACTAAATACAAAGGTGTTTTTTTTTTAATTTTGAAAAAAACTGTGTGTCTTCACCGCTATCATGTTGTCGCAGTAAATATCTGAAACTATAAAAAAAATCATTTAGCTCCTGACCTGACTGTGTATGACTCTAATATAGCATACTTGTATTGTCAGTTCCAGAGCAGGAATCTATAGTCTGCGGTACGCTCACTAATGCGGCTCACAGAAACCTATTAACTATTTGTAATTAGTAACATATTTGCCCTACCTACTCCTACCATCTCTTCATTGATTTTAAAGCAATGCATGCAAGTTAGCATGAACAATGTAAAACTATACGACGCAATGAGCTCATTTGGAATCCCGGTCAAGCTTAGCAAGTGACCTACATCACATGCCAGGTTATGGTGAATGGTGACGGACTTGGTTGCCTCCTATTCAATCTGGCGCCATAGAGGGCCATCTGGAACTCGGTGGTGAAAACTTTGGGGACCTTCTCTTCTTAATCCAAATTCAATTCAGATGTTGGTATATGCTGATGACATTGATTTGGAGTTCTCTTATGGAGCCGAAGCTTGCCTAAGTATTTGGCAGGCGACAATGAACCTCGCGTTGGAGATTAACGAGTGTAAAACCAAAATGATGGTGCTCCACCAGTGGCCCTGGTTACAAATACTGATTTTTGCAAGGATGATCGCACCTTTGAAATCGTCCAAATCTTCACCTATCGAGGTCAAACGTCAGTACCGATAACAACGTAGACGTTGAATTGTTGCTGGTTACCAACCTGTCATACTACAGCCTGAGGAAATTCTCCATTCCAAATACCTGCCACGACGGACGAAGCTAGGGCCGTATAGCACCATTATAGTCACAGCACTCACATACGCCTCTGAAACATGGACTCTGTCCAAAACTGATGAAACCCTCTTAGTCGCAGGACAGGACAGTAGATCGTGAACGATATCGAGGATTGTTGCAGCAGGCCAACACCGTGAAGTGGTGTATTCTTGTTCTCTCAAAATGAACAAGCGCCTATTCTTGAAGCGTATTTAGCCTATTCTTGTTCTCTCAAAATCAACATCAACATCAACTGACATGATAATATGTGGCACAAATAGAAAGCTTATTCCGTAGGTATTACAAAGTCTTATCATCCACCAATAGAGATTCTAGCAAGAAGTTCTATTGATTGCGGCCGAGATCAGTATTTGCCAATTCTCTCCGATAATTCGCCAATCATTCTGTCCGAAGGATGATTACACTTAAGACACGGAAGTCAAGTTGTCCATCTTGTTACACAAAACTGTAGAATGACAGGAATCTGATTTCTATTAGACGTTTTTAGAGGTCAGTTCGGTGGAATAACGGTACCAGCACCAAACCAGACTACACACGGCAGTACTGGTTAGAAATCCTGTCTAGGGCGTGCTCCAGACTAACTGCCTACGTGGTATGAAGAAGTAGTAATCTGCTTTTATAGTGAAGTTGTCATCAAATCAAAGTCAAATAATTACTTAAAGATTTTTTCTTTATCACATCATCAAACCTTGTTACTCGTGGCAGGTTTTAATAAAAATAAAACACACACAACCTGTGCTCAATTAGTTGAGTTTTGTGGAATAGATTAATCGTAAGTTATTTGTTTATATACTTAACGATAAAAATGTGTATTTCTTACATTCTCTTGTTTACCTCGAATGTTTAACGATATGCCATCGATGAACCCTTACTTTGTAACCCTCATCGATATACCCTTATGCTAACCAAATGATCAAACGAACACACCAACTATTTACTTTACATTTTGCTTAAGAAGCATTGGGTATTTGACGACAAGTATCCCTTGGATTTCTTACAAAACTGGCAAACAGCTCTTCATCCTATGCGGCGAGATAGAAAAAGTAAGAGGTATAATATTTATTAGTACTCCAAATTGGTATTATTTGCGTACTACCACCACCACCACCACCACGAAGTACGGGTAAGGTGACTCGCTTGTAAGTGGTTATGTCGAAAACACTGACACCGCTTAGAACCGTTGTTGAAAGGGGCAGCTACAACAAAAAAAAAAACAAGAAGCAAAACAGCCAAAGCGTCGTTACAGCACTGAAAGTAGCTGCGGCTTCCGTTTAACTTTATTAGTGCCGCGTAATGTTGCTCGGTAAACAAAGCAATCAGCGGGATTCGTTTTTATGATACCCAAGCCAAGACCCAGAGATATGTATATGCATATGAATATGTGGAGAGCAGTCCGGGCTTAAACACTTTGCTCGGCAGGAAACAGGAATCATTGATTGACTGTCTCTCTCTTTTTTTTGCTCTCAACTTGTTTATACGCGGGATCAGAAAAGACTTTTCGACCAACTACTTCGTGCGGGGAATGATGGAGTACTACGAGAGTGCTATTCTGGGTGGCCGACGATACTTGCTGAAGGAGCCGGATGAAAATATTGCGGATGCGCTGAAAAAGTACCGGCGTTTGCGTGTATTGAACTTTTCGCTCAAATGTACACTAGCGTTCTTAATTATGTACTGCATGTACAGTAGATACTTTGTGTAGCGGGCTACATACGCGGGTAAGGCAAACTATGTAGTGCATGAAACGCAGATGATATTGTTGCGAAAGAAGATATGATTAGATAGTATATGGGTTTAGAAACGGGAGAATCGCTCACTTCCCGCTGGAACGAACAACTTAAGCGTAATCGAAATCATATAGCGGCTGTTTCACTCTCCATTGAACACCGCTCAGCTAGCACTCTAGTAACAAATTATTGTTTTCTCTAAAAACTCCACTGTTCAGTTGCTTAGCAGGGTCGTGCCGAACGGTTTTAGAATAGCTAATCAATATGCAAAACAGTATGAGTGTTTGGCCTACCGTTCCCACTTAAATCACCAATGAATACGCAAACAGTGCGCGCCGCCACATTCGAACGAGCCAGACGATCGCTTCAGTTGTGCGTAGTCTTATCAGGCGGTAACCGATGCACGCTAGACGCTAGAAATGGTCGTACCTCGAGGTACGATTGAGATTGCACTTTGGTAAACCATGAATGTGTTAATTTTCGGCAATGTTTAGCTGTTCATGGCGGTTTCATGCTTTTCCTACGGGTTTCCACCATCAACGCAGCGTAGCGGTGTGGTTTTGCTGTTACTGATAAACCGAATCATACTGATTAAAGCTACGCTATATTAGGACATTCTACTAGGTAACATCCAAATACAGTTAAAGAGAGGCCAGATTACAGCGAAATAAAGTCTAAACGGTTCCAGAAACATCATCATCAGTCGTTGTTTGAGCAAATTGTTTTAATTTAATAAATGTTTCAAATGAATTGGAAAAACACACACACACACCCCACTTGAAAGGTTGAATATTTGCTTAAAGTAACTCCGGCCATCGTTTTGCGCAGTGTTTGTAAAACAAAACTAAAGTTGCGTTAATTGAATGAGGATTGGGAACGCGTATTTACTCCCGTTCCTTCCCGTTCGTAGAACATATTTATCACACACCAAGCAACACGTCTGTAGCGTTGCACTACACGTATGTTTTTAGCTACGCAATCAATGCCATAAAACGTCATAACTTTGCTTTTCATTGCCCGGGACCAATCGTACCATCAAATGATTGCAAACAATTATCACCCATCATGCACCACATCGTTTACGGGAGAGCGCATTTCCACTACGAAACAGAGCCACCGCGATGCTAGTGTGAGTGGCGGCGTGAATTGGATGGAATCGTAAATCAATTACGGTTAATTTATTACATCCATTTTTATTCCACCTCTCGTGCGAGAAGGAAAACACTGCTTTTGAACACACAGAGCAAACACGGTCGGTTCGCCATGTGCCATGTGCATTGCAAAAGGTGACGACATCGAAACGAGCAGCTGTAGGGGAAAACGACGAACAGGCTGAAACCATTCAAGCTTCAAATCAAAATGGTTAGCAAAAGATGGATTAAATACAGTTTAAAGGATTTATGCTCAAGCGCATCCAATCCATCAATCCGGCTCGCTAGCTAAGAACGATGACGCGACCGAAGCCCGACCGCTGGCGGATGTGTATGGTTTCTGAAGGACCAACAATTTCGTTTCATAGTGGTAAAACATTGTTCTATCTCAAAATGGTGAAAAAAGGAACTCACCCAAGTATTTTGAAAGCATCTTTATGTTTTCTGTTTTCGCGCTTTGCCTATCTCGAAGGGTTTGTTTTATTCCTATTCAAACAGATTATGACCTTTTCTCGCGCCCGCTACAACACCCCCCGGTTTCATGCTGCTTGACCCTTCCCCACGCAGCACAACATTATCTTCTTTATCGCGAGTGCCGGAAGGAAGCAACTCACAAGCGATACCAATTACATGCTTGCTTTGTTTTTACGCTTAGCACGAAAAATGATTAATGAAGGGACTTCCCGTAAGGTCAGCTACGGAACAATGCAGCAAATTTTTGATCAATGGACGGCGCATTTGAGGAGAAATACAAAGTACAACACCAAAAACAAAAACCTGATCGATATGTATTTTTTTTTCTAATACAAAGCAGAAAAAGACGAGAGGGATTATGTTTTTGTGGAAAACTTGTCCATACCGAACGGTTTTGGGGTTTCGGCGCGTTTTATTTTTTGTTTTGGAAAATTGGATGTATTGTAAAATGCAATCACCGACGCCCTGTTTTGGTTTGGGTTCTCTGGGGATAATGAAATTTCCGTTCTATGGCTTGTAAATCATTGGCACTTCTGATATTGTTGCCCGAGTAGCAGTATGGAGCACCGGTAAAATTATTTATATTTATTAACTTGTCATACTTAACCTAGTAAATTTTACAAACGGAATGAAGAGTTTGAAGTAATCTGGATTTGAAAACATTCCGGGTTTCGACAACTTAAACTAAATACAAAGGTGTTTTTTTTTTAATTTTGAAAAAAACTGTGTGTCTTCACCGCTATCATGTTGTCGCAGTAAATATCTGAAACTATAAAAAAAATCATTTAGCTCCTGACCTGACTGTGTATGACTCTAATATAGCATACTTGTATTGTCAGCTCCAGAGCAGCAATCTGTAGTCTGCGGTACGCTCACTAATGCGGCTCACAGAAACCTATTAACTATTTGTAATTAGTAGCATATTTGCCCTACCTACTCCTACCATCTCTTCATTGATTTTAAAGCCGCATACGTTAGCATGAACAACGTAAAACTATACGACGCAATGAGTTCATTTGGAATCCCGGTCAAGCTTAGCAAGTGACCTACATCACATGCCAGGTTATGGTGAATGGTGACGGACTTGGTTGCCTCCTATTCAATCTGGCGCCATAGAGGGCCATCTGGAACTCGGTGGTGAAAACTTTGGGGACCTTCTCTTCTTAATCCAAATTCAATTCAGATGTTGGTATATGCTGATGACATTGATTTGGAGTTCTCTTATGGAGCCGAAGCTTGCCTAAGTATTTGGCAGGCGACAATGAACCTCGCGTTGGAGATTAACGAGTGTAAAACCAAACTGATGGTGCTCCACCAGTGGCCCTGGTTACAAATACTGATTTTTGCAGGGATGATCGCACCTTTAAAATCGTCCAAATCTTCACCTATCGGGGTCAAACGTCAGCACCGATAACAACGTAGTCGTTGAAATTGTTGCTGGTTACCAACCTGTTATACTACAGCCTGAGGAAATTCTCCATTCCAAATACCTGCCACGACGGACGAAGCTAGGACTGTATAGCACCATTATAGTCCCAGCACTCACATACGCCTCTGAGACATGGACTCTGTCCAAAACTGATGAAACCCTCTTAGTCGCAGGACAGGACAGTAGATCGTGAACGATATCGAGGATTGTTGCAGCAGGCCAACACCGTGAAGTGGTGTATTCTTGTTCTCTCAAAATGAACAAGCGCCTATTCTTGAAGCGTATTTAGCCTATTCTTGTTCTCTCAAAATCAACATCAACATCAACTGACATGATAATATGTGGCACAAATAGAAAGCTTATTCCGTAGGTATTACAAAGTCTTATCATCCACCAATAGAGATTCTAGCAAGAAGTTCTATTGATTGCGGCCGAGATCAGTATTTGCCAATTCTCTCCGATAATTCGCCAATCATTCTGTCCGAAGGACGATTACACTTAAGAGACGGAAGTCAAGTTGTCCATCTTGTTTATGATATTCGTTTAGGTGGATGTTCTGACTCCTGAATACAAAGGGTCTCAATTTCCTTATCAGTTTCTGCTGCATTTTAAGGCTACACAAAACTGTAGAATGACAGGAATCTGATTTCTATTAGACGGTTTTAGAGGTCAGTTCGGTGGAATAACGGTACCAGCACCAAACCAGACTACACACGGCAGTACTGGTTAGAAATCCCGTCTAGGTCGTGCTCCAGACTAACTGCCTACGTGGTATGAAGAAGTAGTAATCTGCTTTTATAGTGAAGTTGTCATCAAATCGAAGTCAAATAATGACTTAAAGATTTTTTCTTTATCACATCATCAAACCTTGTTACTCGTGGCAGGTTTTAATAAAAATAAAACACACACGACCTGTGCTCAATTAGTAGAGTTTTGCTGAATAGATTAATCGTAAGTTATTTGTTTATATACTTAACGATAAAAATGTGTATTTGTTACATTCTCTTGAGGTAGAGTTTTCAACTTAGTTAACCGTTTACCTCGAATGTTTAACGATATGCCATCGATGAACCCTTACTTTGTAACCCTCATCGATAAACCCTTATGCTAACCAAATGATCAAACGAACACACCAACTATTTACTTTACATTTTGCTTAAGAAGCATTGGGTATTTGACGACAAGTATCCCTTGGATTTCTTACAAAACTGGCAAACAGCTCTTCATCCTATGCGGCGAGATAGAAAAAGTAAGAGGTATAATATTTATTAGTACTCCAAATTGGTATTATTTGCGTACTACCACCACCACCACCACCACGAAGTACGGGTAAGGTGACTCGCTTGTAAGTGGTTATGTCGAAAACACTGACACCGCTTAGAACCGTTGTTGAAAGGGGCAGCTACAACAAAAAAAAAAACAAGAAGCAAAACAGCCAAAGCGTCGTTACAGCACTGAAAGTAGCTGCGGCTTCCGTTTAACTTTATTAGTGCCGCGTAATGTTGCTCGGTAAACAAAGCAATCAGCGGGATTCGTTTTTATGATACCCAAGCCAAGACCCAGAGATATGTATATGCATATGAATATGTGGAGAGCAGTCCGGGCTTAAACACTTTGCTCGGCAGGAAGGCTCCGGTTCGCATGGGTAATTTGAGGCTAATTTCGGTGCTAAGGTAAAACTTTGTTTTCGGCAAACTGCACGAAACAAACAGACCGAACGGAGAGGATGTGCAATATATTTACGAGCAGTGCTAGACGCTGAGCAGTGCTGCGTTGGAGATGCAATGTGGACGGTGAATGTTGTGCGTTGAGAAGAACTTTACCCGGCCGCGAATGTAATAAAACGTACTTGTAGAATAGCTATGACTCATGCTGAGTTTTAGTAAATTTAAAGTTACTTTTCTAAGCCTACATTAATTCAAATTCAACTGCGTTTATTCAAAAACTTCCAACCCTAAAATATCGTTTAGGGCTCAAAGCTAATATTAAATTATTTTGGGCAATTGGTTGGTCCGACAAAGATTCGAACAGAAAATGAAAATGCTCCAAAGAAAAACGGCCACGGCGAGCTGCTGATTACTATTAGCCTGAGGTTCTAGAAATTAATAGTGAGGCTTTCAAGGCAGCACACGGAATCGTGAACTTTTTTTCCTACGGGTTCAATTTACGGGAACATTTTTTCCGCCATCTAAGGCTCGAAAGGTATCTAGTTGTGCTGTGCTGGGCGAGTACAAAGCTGAGCAAACGACCAAGGGCTTTAGATGAGCGTAGCAAATATAATAATAATTTCAAATTATCAACCAAGCTCGGGGTTGGTCCGTTTGAAAGGTGGAAGCTTGATGTTCGTCTGAAAGTGGTGCTTAAGTTTTAATTTGAATTGTTATTACGATCGGTTACCCTGTATCTTGAGATACGGTCCGTACCAGAACCGACGATGGTACCAAAATGTACGTACTTGTGCAAACCAGGCCGATATTTGTTTCCTTCTAACAGCGCATAGTACGCAAATTATAATCACCAAAGTTTTTCTACGCCCATGGGCTGCATATATGTATGCAGCGCGAGGGAATGGCAATCTAAGCGTCATCATCATCATCATCCTCATTCTTATGAGCTCCCTTATGCTCATGATGGAAGATGAAAGCTCTCTACATACGTTATAACAGTGATATGTTTCTCTCAAGAGGTGTCGGCTGAAGCTGAAGAGTATTCTGAAGAGAAAAATGAAAAACAAATTATGCAAGAAGCATCAAAAGAATGTTGGACTAGGCTTCCAGATATTTGACGAACTTTTGCCTATAAATGGAATTAGTAACATTAATGAAACGTAAACTATGGTGAATAGTCCACCAACTGAATTATTAAACAAATTCATGGTTTCTAGCCGCAGGTTTCTCCTTTGATTGGGTTTTTTTTTCCCCCGTATTGTTCTGCATTGGTTTCTGCCATCTGAAAAACGCCGAGTTCTTGCCAGTTCCGGACAGTCAAGGGATGTATTTTTCAAAAGAACCCATTACCGGCCATTTTTCATCCATTTCTGTTGGCTTTTGTCGTCCGTTTTTAAATACTTCCTACTCAACTGTTTCCTCACCGGTGGCTTTTTTTTTATTCAGCCGTCCCGGCAATGCCTATGTTTGACCCGTGGATGGTGCAACTTTGCACCATTACGCTACGATTACACTCTTTGTTCTTAATGGTGCCAAATTTGGTCTACATTCTTGCGCGAAATAACTTTGCATTCCATTTGGCCCTTGTGCCACGGGGGGTTAGTTTTTTAATTTATCTTACGCTATTCCACTAACCTTGACAAGCGTGACATTTAGCCGTGCCAACGTACAGAATCCGATCCTAGACCATGGGGCCATTATATTAGTCATGCAATGACGCAGAGTGTAACCCGATCGAGCCACTGCTGGAACTGGAGAGTGGCTTTGTTTTGTTTGGCCGGAAGAAGAAAAAAAAAGAAACGAAGGATGATGATGAACCGATGACCCATACCTTCGTTTCTTTCAATGCGACTGATCGATGCGTCCATATGTCATTATGCTTCTTCGAAGCGGCAAAAATTACTCGCCCACCAGTTCGGATGATGGGCGCGTGTTGTGATAAGAGGGAAAATAAAACAATCATATCGGGTTACTGTGTGTGGTGTGGTGGTGATTGTTCCGATGATGACAGGCACAATATCGGTTCGACCCGGCGATCGCCTGTGTGCCTGTCAAAGTGGGCCCCCGAGCAAATGGAGGGCTAATAAATTACGGAATTGATTTACAACATCGAAAAACATCCAAAAACCTGATCCGGTGGCGATTTTCATGCGTACTAATTTTTGGCCGAAGAAGAAACAGCGCATCCGTGTACATCCGGCAAAGCATGCGTTAGCAAGGTGATTTATGATTGACCCAGGGAAATGGTTATTCCGCGCCGAATGATAACGCTTGTGGAAGGAAATCGATGACACAATACAATTTGATTTAACCTATCGCTAGGCATTCGTACCGCAAATTAGTGTTTGTCACGTACATACATGTTGGGGATGGAATATTTTACACTCGACATGGTAGATCGTCATAGAGCCAGCATCCAATGTTCTGGCTCAGTTTCAAATGCTTAGAAACGGGGTGAAAGGTTGACTGAACTAAGTCGTTTTTAGCGCTACGCACTATTGAGCATTGGAGAACGTGTTGGTGTGACGCTTCACTGAAGTTTGAAGAGGATAAATTGTGTGTGTTTGTGAGAGTTTTTTTAAACAATTCTACTGCCGATTGCATGCTTGCGCAATGCTGAAGAAAAACTCATAGAAATGCTATAGATACAGTGAAGCGTACGAGGATATCAAACGAGGAAACTGTGTTAATGATCGGTACTATATAATTAATGAGACGCAAAGGAGAAATGAGAAATAAAAACCGCCACATAAACTATGCTAAATTACCTGTGTTGATTAGCAGAAACGAACTGTAAGAATCGTGTTTAATAATAGCCATAAAGCATAATACCCACTGATTACGTCTAGGCACGCTACCGATAATAAGATGCCGGTTCTTGGTTAAGCAGGCTCATTAAACATGCCAAATTTAACAAGATTGTTGTGCGAGTCACTTTTATCTTCCTTCAGGTTGTGATTTCTCACATTTCGTCCTTTGAATGAATTATTTTAATGAAGTTTATTTTAGCTGCATTTACCTGTTAAAGCACAAAGGTACATCTTCATCAAGGCCATGCGAGTATCTGTCGGTTAAAAGCGCGGGTATTCATAAACATACCATTCTACAGGACGATGTTTTTCTCCGTTGGGAAAAATGATTTTGTTTATTAAAATTCGCGTCTGACAAAGTTTGCTGCTGCATTTTTCGTATGTTGTGCATTTTGGTAAAACATTCGCTTTTTCATTCATAGTCAAAGTGCAATGGAATGTTAATTAATTGTATAGTTAGCCGAGCACCTAGGGACTAACTGAGAACATCAACAACATAGGAAAATGTTGCCTTTTCAGTAACATAAAAAGTTCTAACAAAGCTTATTATAGGTTGAGTTTCCCAGGAACAAACATTTCTCACATGCTGTGCTGAAACGTTGCTCTAGAAATGGATATTTTTCTTTTGGGTTTAAAATACCAGCATTATTTTGGCATATAGTCTACTACCTGGTTGATTCTCCAAAAAAAAGGTAAATAAAATGTATCTTTGTCATATGCTCATCAGACACTTCGACTTTCATTTGATTTTGAAGAGAGCATACATTCAAGACAAATGGTTTGGCCTTAACTCAATATGTAATTTTCTTTGATTATGGATGGTATTCCAGCCAGCCAACCTCAGCTCAGCAAGTTTGGCTGATATCATCAAAGAAGGATACGATCGTATGTAACGAATTTCTCAAGCTGCGGTTTATCAACATCCGTTCACCGCATTCTTGTCATATGTGGGTTTCTGTTAAACTTTGTTTTTCTTTGCGTAAGAAATGGCTTTAATTTTATCTTGCTTAATGCTTTTTTTTTATCGATTTTATACACATCACGCTCGCAGTGGCATCTTTGTGCATACTCGAGAGAAATATATTTATATCTTTCTTTTTAAAGTGTTTTTTTAGATTGTTGTATGTTATTGTACAATACAATTATCGATAAGATTATTGAAATTCTATCACTAGCTCGCTTTTGCTCCGCACGAACACAATATTCAGTTAATAGAAATTGTATTACACAAAATAAAAATTATACATAAAATTGTGTTAAATTAACTCTGCATTTATATTCCATCCACAGAACTTTATGATCATATTATCACTCCATTACAAGCACCAAGCACAGTACCATTCAAACACCCGTTTTCATTCGCATCCTCACAAACCATGAAATTGATGTAGGTGTCAAAAAGCCATCGGAAAGAAATATTGTCCCCGTCTGCACATTTTCCAGCTCAATCAATTTCCGTTTTTCCGCCCATGCCCACACACTGATTCCATCTCGCGCTCGGAGCCATTTTTGTGAACGACAATTGCAACCAGCGCGAGAAGAGATTTCCTTCCCGTACTGCTTAAGCGGTGCAGCAACAGGAATCACGTTCTGTGGGAAAGTCTCTGCTGCACTTCGGTTTTGAGCTGAAGTGATTTGCACCTCGCACAACGTCATCCTACGAAAATCGGTCGACGCCGACAGTAAGCACCAGCAAGAGCAAATCTAGCCAAGTTCCATTTCCGCCAGAAGTGGAATCTGGTAAGTTTTTCAATTTTGAACTTTTTTACCTTCCTGCCAGCCACGCGCGGCGTAGAATGATGGATGGCCGGCCGGCCACTGGTTGCCTAGCGGTTGTAACCGATCCTGTTGGCAACACAATCGTCGCTACATAAATCCCTGCAAAGGGGGCGGAAGCATTCGTTTGAAATTGAGTAAGTATATGAGAATTCACGTACTTCCGTTTCCGAACACGA
>KZ062843.1:51242-101082 GCA_002091835.1 Anopheles maculatus
CCTTAAGTAGGTGTAGTACGGTTCCCGGTTGGTTTGTCTCTCGATGGAGTTGGCGAATACGTGTTGATAAAACAAAGTGAGCAGTAGTAGTGATCAATTTATCCATTTCGCATCGAACGACTGATATATTATACCGTAATCCGGCTATGGATGATTGTTGCGAAGAAGGATACAGGTACTCCCAACAGACTCTTTTATGGTTGGTCTTTGCGTGAAGTTTCGCGTCACGTAGCCATCAGACTGACTCCCGCTGGGTATTGGTTTAGCTGTGCTGGAGATACATTATGGTGTGCTTGTCCTATTTGAATGTGACCAAGACATGCGGTGCTTGTGAGCGCATTCGTTGCCTAGTGGATGTGGATAAAAAAACTGTCAAAATAAGCTAATCCTTGCGAAAGAACACATCCAAGGGATTGGAATCACGGTAACGGGTGTTTGGATTAAATTACGCTACAATCCGGAGTACACTTTTTGCAATATTTATAAACCGAATCATAAATGAACCACCCGGATAAACTCGATGACAAGACGATTACGAAGGACACCATTTGCAACCAAGTATTTGTGATGGAGCACAATTGATAATACAACTGTAAGATGCTTGGCTTCGTTTTTCTGCTTGTGTTCACAGTTGAATTATCTTTAAGTGGTTAAGAAAGTTATGATTATAGCTTTGTCTCTACCTCCCATAACTATGGAAAGCTATTGTGATAGTGAGATGTATGATCGTGTTAATTTCAAGTGAGTGACAAAAAAAGGCAAATGTTTTAGCAGTCAAAGTGTTACAGCGTTCTGCAAGTCCTATAAGTTGAACATTTGTCTGAATATGTTTATTTTTCTTTGCCTTGAATCGTATTATTCATAAACCACTTACAACCAATTTGTCGTATTTGGAGTCATGTCATGCAAATGGTACCGGACAAACCCGCCCTTTTAAAAGTCCGTCATCAACTAGCACAGGAACAAAGAACATTTAAAAAAGTTTAATTAGCATCTAACATCGCTGAGCAATCGATAGGGAACTTGCTTAACCGTTTTACTTTTGTTTTTGAGTATCTCGGCCTAGCCGCATTGCTGCTGGCTCAACAGCTGCAAAGAAAAGAATGATGGCTCATACTTAATTCAATCCAATTAACATTGTGCACGGTCTCACGTAGCACGTCTCATTAACAGACCCATCGGGATAAATTGAAACGGAGATACAACAAAGCACCTACTTCCCCAAGATAGAGCAATCGAAGATAACTCATTTAAACTTTTTTTCAACCCCCATTTCTCTTAATCGTAACAACTATTAGCAGTAAAATTGGAGCTTTTCTGTTATTCACGGCAATAGAAGGCATTTGATGTTTATTGTGTATGTACTATGTTAATTTTATATCAATCATCCATTTATTTTTGTCATTGGCTTAGCGTTAAATCATCGTTTACGATTACACTTGCAAGGCAACCCCGCAGACACATATACCAGATCAGATTAACCTTCTGGCACAATTCCACGAACGTTCATCCTATTCATTTGCCACCGTTGTGCGCGTTCCATTCAATGTGAATTATTTACCAACTCCAAAACGCTACCGCTAGTTTCCATTCATATCGTCCAATCTCGGCAGCAACAAAGACTTTCCTTTAATCAGCAAAAATCGGACCAATCTCAAAATAACCTCCAAAAAACCGTATTCCCTGGAGGGATCCCTCTTAACTGATTGTCATTTTTATTAACAAGCACCAGCTGTATGGAACTGCTGTTGAGCCAGCCTGCGACCGGCTAATGTCTCATTTAGCCTTCATTCTTGGGAGCGTCACAACAAACCGTGGGCAATCTACCGCAGGGCCAAGATGCTTCTGTCAACACGTTGGTCAACTTTGCAGATACTGCCCGCGTTGAAGTTGCCGAACAATTTAATTCGATTTTTCAATTTGATAAACTTTATGAATAGCCACTCCATCGGTACGCTTATGGCAATGGTGGTGAGACGACAACTGGCAACTATATTTCCTGTTGAAACATTGCACCCAAACCCAGCAAGACGGTTAATTCGTTTATTTCGGTTTCAATGCGAATCAGTGCGCCTACAGTGCAAAATCCGTTTGGGCATTCCGTTGGTATTCATTATGGTAATATGCATGTTTGGCTTTCTGATTCTTGCTGGTGGTCTTGCCGGTATGTCACGTTTGGGCCGAAAACTTTGCGTTGCGTGTGGGTTTGGACTCACACACTGATATAGGGAATCATGCACAAATCTCAGTGGAGCGTTAGTGAAAGAGATAAATTATTGGCCCTGACAGCACAGCGCAGGAATGATAATTATGATAATGGTCATAGGTTTTGTCTGCAGTTAAAAAACTGTCTGTATCTAAGGGTGCAAAAATTAGAAAATAATTAGTTATTTAAGGCCGGCCCCTAACATAAGCCGTTTCGGTGATGATGATGGTTGTAGCTTTAAAGAAATCATAGAGACATACAATGAAAATAACGGTTCAGTCTTACATCTGCTTGTTATTTTAGCCCTTTGGCTCTCTGTTCTCCGATTCATTCCAAAAGAACGTTTCTTGTGCCTACGGTGACATCATGTTTTACGTACGGTATGAAACCCCGGACCTAGACCTTAAACCATAATTTGTTCACTTTTCCAGTAAGATCCTTTTGCATGACATTTTCTGTGTGTGACATTTGATTTCAATTTTACATGCCCCTCACGAATGGCACTGTGCCAAACATGCTGGCCAAGGTTGTTTTTTTTTTTGGTTCTATGAAACACAGCCTCAGTCGTCGTAGTAAGGCACCCTAGCGAGAGGTACCTGTACCTGTACAATGACATGAAAATTGTGCAATAAAATGAAACACCGAATGGGTAGTGGGTACCCTTTTATTTCGGAAGGTTTCCCCCATTTCACCTTCGCTTGACAGATAATGCTTCAAAGGTACGGAACGTGACAACGGCACCAAAATGGCGGCAGGCCAAACGTACTACCAAACCGTACTCGAACATTACACACCATTAACAACTGTGGACCCGGAACACGGGTAGTATCTTTTACTCCGCTAATTACATTATTCATTCGACAGTCGCAATACAAGCGCTGTACACCGCCACCAAAAGCTCACAAATATTGAATTATGGCTAATGGCAAATGATAAATA
This sequence comes from Anopheles maculatus, assembly GCA_002091835.1. NCBI lineage: Eukaryota > Metazoa > Arthropoda > Insecta > Diptera > Culicidae > Anopheles > Anopheles maculatus. The sequence goes on from KZ062843.1 coordinate 54,388, forward strand.
GATATATATATATTTTGATCTCGGTGGCGAAGCATTCAATTTCAATCAATGTAAGTAGCGCAATATTTATATAAATATCCGCGACTATTTGTGCAATAATCAAATCAACCGATAAGTTACCCCAGCTCTCAGCTACGTTCGAGTTTGAAGTGTTTGTTACTTGAATGGTTTGGAGCATAAGAGAGAAAATACAACAACAACAACAACAAAAACAACCTAGAAAAGTTTTCCATTTCCCAATTTTCCAAAGCTTCAAACTTTGGGTTTCCTTTGAAACCATCAAAGAAATCAACGGAAGTTGAAAACAGAGCGTGGGTCTGCATTTTGTGCTTCATCGAGTACATAATTCTATAAATTGGCAATTTATCCCTTTTATCCTCTTAACTAAATATGAATATTGAATGCGCTATTTGAAATACAAATAAATACTTTGCTTTATTGCAAACCCTGCTTGCTACAGGTTGGTCACTCCCTACTAGGGTTAAATATTGAGCAAAATAATTTTTGCACACTTATCCAACTCAAAATAAGAATAAAATGGTGCCGTAACAAAGCACGCAAACCTCACTTACCTCTAGCTGCTTAATGTGTGTATCGATAATCAACTGGCGCAGGCTGTTTGTTTTTAATGCACTTAGTAAAAAATCAACAGCTACTACTACTGCACAAACAAATAACTCTCATCTGTCTACTGTAATTCAGTGTGGCTGCACACGTAATTATCCAGGACAATGCCATTATGTACTGCAAGTGCACGGGTTGACATGGCGCGAGCACACACAAACATACACACACACAAACACACATACAAGCACCACGACTGTATCCTAAGTGTGATTCTGCCCGTAGGATAGCTATTAGTTTGCTAAACACAGCGAACAATCATCAAACACTGCAATTCTTAACAACTGGAGCTATGCACACACTCGAATGCCTGCAGACGCATGGGGCAGAACACAATTTTCACCGTTGGAAATTTGGCTTCTTTCTCTGTTGCACAAACCAGATGCACTTCACACATGATTGATTCGACGAACGGCCGTTGCTAATGCGAAACGTGATCTGAAGGCACAGACCTCCGGTCTCTGGAACCGTTTTAATCAATGCAAATCAAACCCCGTCACACGACCCTGCGTTCGTTCGAATTCCTTAGGTGTATCGCATTCGAACGGAGGTATTTTAACGGTTTTCAGCACGCACGGCGAGATACACGATAAACGTAAAAGGTATGTTTTGGTGATAGCCTCCACCCGCTAGGACTGCTGTCACGAAACTGAAACCATGACCGCGAACCAACGGCACCAAAGGCCAGCATCCAATTGCGACGAACAGATTACAGCCCGATCGTCGTACGCATGCTCACCACATTTCTCCTCGCTAGCCGTGCACCGGTGAAGGAGAGCCGATGAATGAAAGCGTTCACTTGGGCCTGCTGCATCTCCGATAGTGGCGGGAAACGGAGCTTGCACTAGCGTTCTGCTTGTGAGCACATGGAACGGAACCTGCAATCGGCTGTTCTGATGGATTTCGCTTCGAGCATCAAGAACTGTACATACGACTCGCTAGGTTTGCTGCTACGACGTGGACGTTAGCGGAGCATTCAGTGAGATCTCGCTTGACAAGTGCAACGACTGTGCACCCTTGCACTTGTACACCTGTTGCTCGTATCTCTCCACAAAACCCACATCATAGCGACCTGACTTGCGGGGTGCTTATTGAGTTAGGAGCAAATTAGTATCGCGCCGCCAACATTAACGAGGCGACCATCGGCGTCGGGCACGACGTGTGGTAGTACCAACCCATTCGCTTTCATCCGCGCTTGCTGGCGGTAACGAGACGAGAAAAAGGAAATTGGTTTTGCATACGAAATTAGCCGCCAATCGGCTCGATATACACCGCGCCTAACTACCCACGTACTGGCGTATTGTTTGTGATGTGGCGCACTACAATCGGTTGCTATAATTTGACATCGACTCCGACTAACCTTTGACACCATCATGTTAGTCGGAGTGCGCATCCATACTTTATGTCGGAGTTGCATCATGTATCCGATGCGCAACACCACGAAAGCACCTTACAATAGTGCTCGCAGACATAATCAATCTGTCGGCAAACATTACGAGACGAATAGAGAGGAGAAGCTGGATTCCGCTGAACAGGTATTGTGTTCGGATACATCTTTCAAAGGTTCATTAAAGGGAGGACATCCACGATGAGTTGAACAGGATGAACAAAAAAGGCTTTATTAGACAAAGAATAAGCTTCGTTTTTGTTTCATACCTCGTTATCGCGTTCCTGTGCATTGTGCATGATACTGCCTGAACCGATGAAGTTAATGAAATTGTTTATGCGACAAACTTTGCCCAGTGATGAAGTCTTGTAACATGAACATCACCTGAACGAAGTTAGTCGCATAACGCGTAGGGACGTTGTTTGTCATTTTGTCGTCCACTGTACTAGTCCAAGCTGGTACGTTACACACCAATCACCATCACTTTCGATGCACAGATTTGAGCGCACGATCCTCGCTGCTAACGGATACATCGACATTAAAGTACAACTACTGTGATATGATCTATAACTCAGATCACAGCAGAAGTTCCTTCAATATAGACGCCCTAATGTTGCCTCGCTCTGCTCTAGCTGTAATACCCACATGTGACACATGTTGCACTACCCTGCTACACTAAAACCGAGAATCCATCGAAGCCTGAAAGTGCAAAGTTAGTAGGTAACTACTGCTGTGATATGGGCGATTACGCTTTACTGTATCACATATCACACCGGGAGTTCCTTCAGACTTTAAACACTCGATACTCTCTCTTGCACGATCCTGGCCCTGGCTACACACGCTTGCATTGGGGGAAAGTTTCACACTCACAAACTGGTCGATTTCTCGACGATTTAGGATACGAGTGTTCGGTCTAGTCACTTTTTGTCAATTCTACCACAAGCGACTACTCCGACATTCGCCCTAAGCCGTGAGCCGGAACGGTCAACACAACACACCAGATACGAACCATCCTGTCCACACCAACACGAAAACACACAAATACTGCAGCACTGATTTCTTCATCTTCCAGAGCAAACTGATCACTTGCTAGCTTTCCTTAGCCACCGATGTGCTGTCGATATGATGGGCAACCGTCAACTGATAGCCTAAGCATAATTTTTCCTCAACTTATATATCAAACCATTGTCAATATGTAGGCTACCCAAATGGACAACCAAATGAACTGCTGGTGGCTGCTGTCCTGGAATTTTCCCGGCAATGCGTCGGGTAGTGAACGGGTAAAAATGATGACCGGTACACTCTCTGGTACAGCCGTTTCGACCGTTGGTCGGTTTGCCCAAGGTAGCTTAACATCAACAGACAAACGCGCACACACTAGTTTGCCCCGGGTACACCAAACAGAGTCATTTTTGCCAAAACTGCTACCGTTGCAAATTGTGCTGTGCTGCCTTCTGCCTAATGTTTTTGTAAACGTTTTTACCATTAAATTAAAGGAAGCTCACTTTCATGTTTTTTTCTTGCGCTCCATCCAAGGCGTTGACATGTCGCGAGGGTAGAAACAAAAAGACCGTTAAAACCGAAGGCTGCGGAAAGGGGTAGGCTTGGGCTGGCCGCTTGTCGCGGAAAAACACACCGAGCTAAATGTGCTAAACACTGCAAGCGCAGGTAAGCAAGTGCACTTTGTCGCGATATGGTAAATGTTTAAATTTCGTCCAACGTTCGGTTTTCAAAACTAACCATCGCTCGCTCAACACACCGACCGGGTGTGGCTGAGTTAGGCAATTTTTTCCGGTTAATTGTATATATGTGTATTGCTGGTTAGTGGGTCAGTAGGTACAATAACTTTAATTGCTGTTTTGCATCAATTATATGCTTTGCTTGACCTAAATCGTAGAGGATGTTTCCAACGGACTTTGGGCTGGCTACAACGTTTGATTTATTTTTCTGTACAGCGTTATTGCCTTAGCCATAATGCTTTTCTTCTACATACTACCTGAAAAAGTTGTAATTTTGAAAGCATAAAAAATGTGTAAACTGAAAGCTACATAAGGTTACATATATTGTACATGATGTGAATTAATTTTCAATTTCACAGCCCTTTTCCGAAACCACATATAGAGTTGAGATTTCTGATTATTTTTTAATATCGCTCTGAATTATTTATATTATTACTCAAAATCCTTCATACACATTTAAACATCATCATACAAATAAATGGCTTATTGGTATAACGGCACACACGCCATCCAATAACAGGAAACTTGCCTTAATTTTCAAAAATTTGAAGCTAGACTTGTAAAAAGCAATGCATTATTTCAATTTTATCAAACAATCGTTTTATACCGTTTGAGGTCGTAGTCTCTTATCAATTGAAAAATATAAAACAATAAAGTAACAAGAGAAAATTATCGTATGAGCTCGTTGATATGATTTTGATATAATATGAAAATTTGAATCCGTATCGTCGTGTACATTCCTGGGAGTGGCTACATAGATCGTGAGTTATCCAATTGTTTTTATTATTTCATTCGACTTGCCCAACATGTCATCGTTTTGATTGCCAAATTGTGTGGTTTCAATATAATTTTTTTTTTTTGTAATTGGATGGACGGCCTATTTCTAATTTTTCCTTATATTTATTACGATAGTTAATCAATAGCTAGATCACACAAAAAATGGTTCGATCGTTGTTTGTTGATTTTGTTGCAAAGATTTTTTTTTTAACTATGAACATTAATTACTTGAAAAACAAAGTACGCATAATTTTAACTCTCTTCAACCTTTCGACCATCTGCTGGAAAGGCATAAACCGATGTGCATATCATAAAACAAAATATTAAGATAACATTGATTTGTCCGTTGTAATACGCATCAGTTCGCGCAATGTCGTTTAAACAGTGAGTCAATTTGAATGTGATGATTCAAATGCATGGTGGCGAAATTTAGTTTAACTGGCCATCCAGTCGACAACATGATTTGAATAATTTAAATACTGATAACTATTCTGGAATGATTCAAGCATATCCTTACTCATGCGCAGAAAAAAAGATAGCATGTAGGTTCTGTTAAAGCCTTACTTAGAAAAATTCCGCATTCATCGCCTAATTTATGACCGCCTCCGAAGATTCTAAATATAGCTAAAAATGGTTTGCAAAACATTTTATCGAACGTAAATGTAAAATTGTTAGTGCAAAATGCTGCCTCGGGTTGGTTGAATAGATTTCTATATTGCTGTTATTGTTTCTTTTGCGTTCGTTCGGCATTAAGTTGTAAAAAAGTATGTGAAAAAACTTTTACCATTAGCCATTAGTTGAGGGACTATCGTGTTTTTTCGGTAAATGTCTTGTTTTATTACATAAATAAGACTATTAACATCTAACCAGAGATGTTTCTTATACATTAACATTCTTACCATTGAATTTAATTTCATAGTTTATTATTTTACTGTAAAAAAAACCTGCTTTAAACTTAAATTGAATTAAACACACAATTTTCAATTGTAAAATGTCTCAGTTTGCACTACCCAAACCACCAATTAAAAATTCCGTAAGCTGTTCGGGAAGTGCAGTAAAATGTTTCTATAACGTAATTAAAAATTATATTCCATGAATGTAATGCACGTCGATCAAGGCCCCGCATAGGCATTCGGAACAGGATTGCGAGTCGCACCACACGAAAGTTATGAAATTTATTCCCTCGAGTGTCGTCAATGCGTCTTAAATGAAAGTTGGCTAAGATAGAAATCCATTGTGTGATTAAGTAAAGAGCAGCATAACTGCCGGAGATTCTCAAGTGTGCCAACTTTGCAGTCTGATTTTGACAGCTGAGCAAAACGCTTTGTCCTTAACTTGTACACCAGCAGCGAATTAGTACAGCTTTAAGACGATATTTTGGGTGGTGTGTACACATTGGGGAGCTTTTTTTGTTGTTGTTGCGCCCAACATTACAACGTGTGCAGCCCTACAGTTGTTACAACACACTGTGGCCCAACACGTGAAGGACAGAACAGTACGCCAATGCGTCTCTGTAAGCCTAATTTGTCTTTGGAGGATAGTAACTTTGCCGAAAAACATCCTTTGTGTAGTTTTTCGCTTTTCGTTTAAAGTTCTCCGACCACCTGTTCTCACGGGAAGCGTAAAAGTGTGGGTGTGAGTTTTCTTTTTTCTCATTTCCCATTACGCGGCGAGTCCAGTCTAGTGTGTCGGAGCACTAGCTTCCCCATCATGTAGTATCCATTTTCATGCACCGAGAGGGTATTCTATGTTGCATAAAGTACGATTACGTTGCACATGAAAGTGAGCGAACGACCAAAAGTTCGCCCTGATGCCATGTCGTGCGTTGCTATACTTTGGCGTAGAACATCCCAACCGGCGAGCGGAATTGTAAAGTAATCACTGTTCCAGCACGAGAAGCTAAGCAGCATTGGGTACGAGCATTTAAGATGCACGGTGACGTTTTGAAATCATAAATCTACAATGAAACCTTTACCGTTGCACAGCGCTTCGGAGGACGAGTAGCGTAAGGGACATATTGATACGAGAAGCACAGCATGAGGGTTTAGTATGTTCATTAGAATATATGTAGAGTCGAAGCGAAGGTGCACAGTAAAACGTTAGCAAATTATTAGCAAAAGATTGTAAATCATTGAATAAGCTAAACCACAAAAATAGTAGCGTACTACACACACTATCGTAAATACCAGTCCGTGAAAGTATTCGTAGAATGATTAGTCCTATCAGCTTATAATAACACAGTTCTAACCACATAATGGTTAGTTTCGATCAGACGCGTCCCCAACCCACCGAAGCGTGCTGTTACCGATAAATTCGACAATCATCCCGTGCGACTTTCGTTCCAGCAGAAACAATGCTCCAACCGGTAGAGATAAGCCAACGTTTTGAGCACAAGTGTACTCATATGCCTTCGCCATCAATCTTGCCATCTCATCGCACTACTACTGATGATGACGTCGATGCCGTGGTCATTGGATCATTGTGTGGAATTTGTTCAACATATTACATTAAACCGTCGTGGTGAGCAGATCGTAAATCTCGCGTTCGCGCCACACGCAATGGATAGTGAAGAAAATAATGAGCTAGCACGGTGGCCTTCGGTCGATCGGGACAGCATCGAAAAGATCAAGCAATGGTTGTCCACCCAAGAGCATCTACCGCAACTTGAAGGTAAGCTAAGCAAACTAAGCTTCTGAAGCGTGTGTGCATTTGTGTTTAAAAGTTAAAGTTTAAACGATTAAAAACTGTGTTTCCTTTTGGTTTTGCAGAACATGACATAGCATTGTTTCTGCATGCGAACTATGGCAACCAAGAAGCGAGCCAGCGTACAATCGAGAACTATTACACGCTGCGGACGAGCCACCACGAATGCTTTACAAACCGGGACGTGTTTAACGATCCGATACAAACGGCACTCAGAATCATGTGAATATTACATTGCGATAGCGTAATTATTTAAGTGTCTCCCCTTACATTCCACGAGCAACGTGTCTTTTGAGCTGAAGTGTGCCGTTTTGTAGCGATTGTACGCAAAAACGCGCAGTTATGCTTTCCGCGAGTCGGCCGTGCAAATATTGTATCACGCCAATCTTTTGCAATCGGTGTGTGTATAGTGGTACTGGTGGCTGAATGCTTGAGCATCATGCACAATAATTGCTACAGCGTTATCGAACAATGTGCCTGATTTCGAAGATCTCACGTACACCATCGTAAGGGTGTGTTAAAGTAAACATACGGCCGTTTCAACGTTTGATGTGACAATCCGCTAAGCTTGGTGCTGTTTGATTTTCAATACTTTACCATATCTTGCCAAGCTAGACATTGCTAGTGCAATTGTTTAAAATCGTCCGTTAAGTCCGTTATGGAATCTGTAGTAACTGTAGCCGTACCATATGCTAGAATCATGATTCTGGCAGCGCTACCCGTGTGTGGGATGTACGAAATGCCATTCCTCTTTAACAAGTTCCTAATTGTCTCGCAAGGTCAACGGTTAGGGCTAGAAATATTTACGGGTACAAAGACGCCTGCCCCATTCGTCCGTGACCCTGGGGCTGGGGCAAATGGTTTATGCTCGCTTCAAGACCTTAGAGTGAGTGCCTAAAAAACTGGATAATAATGCTCGTTTTTGGCACAATCCTTGATTAATGTTTGTTGCACTGTGTCTTACTGTAAATCTCACCAACTTTATTTGTTCTAAAGTCTTCAATTACTCTCTAAATACGTTATTGAATGTCTATGTTTCGGTAGGATGTTTACCACGCTTCCAGGAGAAACGAAGGAGGGCTATAAAATGGTGTACACACGCTTGCTCATCACCGACGCTTCCGAATTCAATCACCCGCAGATTCTAAAGCTGTTTGTATAGCGAATGTTGTAACCGCTCAAAGCATTCACGATTTGCTAATGGGTTCCTTTCCGTTTCCAAAAACGTTTCGTTTCCCAGTATGACCATGTGTCTCGATCTGTGGGTGAAGCTGGAAGGCAATGCAAACGGGCACATTATGCTATCGGATATGCAGGGGATGCACCTGGGCCACATGACCAAGCTGAACATGGGGGCGTCAAAGAAACACATGTTTTACGTGCAGGAAGCATTGCCAATTCGACTCAAGCAAATTCACTTCATAAACGTGGTACCGTTCATGAATCGAATAATGTTTCTTATGCGCCCGTTTATGCGCAAAGATGTGCAGGAGATGATCAATATGCATGTAGACATGGATACGTTACGGAACGCCATACCTGTTGAGAGTCTTCCAAATGAGTACGGTGGCACTGCCGGAACGTTCCAGGAGCTTCACGGTAAGCTAATTGCCTCCATCGGGTGGGTGGATACATTTTATCTGACTATGTTTCAATTGCAGCTTCCTTCAAGGACAAACTGTACGCTAACAGTAATTGGTTTCGTAGCATGGAGTCCCGAAATTTGGTTGATGAAGCAAAGCGCCTCCCCAAGCCTAGAAGGTACATGTTCGGGCTATTTGGGTAGCGCAATGTAAGAGACGCTCTTATCTCAGCACAGCTTCTTCAACCAACTTTGGCCAAACGAGGCTGCGTGTAGCGTGTAGACTATTGGTTAATATGAATCAAATGAATGACATACAAACCGTCGATTCACGTGGCAGTAATTTGGTATTTTTTTCTGCGTAACTTCCGGTTTAAATATTCCGCCAATATTTGTTACCAGGTAACGAAACAATACGCATTTGAATATAACATCAAAACATGTATGCAAATTATCGTAATTTTCAATAATTGTGAATAGTCATCCATTAAATGAAAGAAGGTTCACGTCACGTTCTGTGTGAATGTTAAGCATACAAATAAAGATAGTTGTTCAAGGTATGTAAAATTAGAATGGAATTTCATTTTGGTCAATATTGTACAGGGTTCAGTATGATTCTCGAAATATGCTGGCGGCAACACAATATTGAGAATAATCATTGGATTATTTTGATTTACAGGACCTGATATCACCAGCATTTTTTAGCATTTTTCACCAACATTTTAAAGTGCATGTGAATACGCCATATACAAATGTCCTCAAAACTTTTTACCCTCAGAAATACGACAACTACAGTTTACAAAATAAGTGAGTATTTCTTCACACCGAAATCCCTCCCTCTTTTATGAAATATGCGCGTACACATGTTGGTAATAACCAAAAAAAATCGAAAAACATCGAAGAATAAATTTGAAATATTTATACCTGCTGTCAGTTGTCAGTTGACAATCGGGTCACCACTGTCAAAGTGCGTAGCAAACGTCACAATCCTTCCCGTTGTGTATTTTTATTGTTGCGAAAACGCTCATAACATTTTCACCGCTAAAATATGCTCTCAAACGTAGCAAAATCGATTGGCCACCGTAGTTTGTTTGGCAAATTGGTGAGTAATACCGATGAAAACTAACGACCCGCGTGCCAACGTTTTGTCGCGGTACGTTCGGTTCACCTACGCTAAAAGTGGTGCAGTTGGCTCGATATCCGCCAACAACTCCGTGAAATCATTCTCCTCTACCTCCTTCGCCTTGCGCAGAGTGATTGCATAATGGATCATCGAAAGGACATACAAAAGTGAACAAGATAAGAAGTAATATCCAAGGCTCTGTAGTGTTTATAGTGCATACATTGCACAACGAACTAGCTAAAGCACACACACAATTCGATCGATAAGCGCTCCGAGCTCCATTATGGGAATATCGAAATGGGTGAACACAATCTTCCGGTCAAGCAAAGCGGCTGCGGCCGCTACCGAAGCGATCAAACCGAGAAACCCGGGACGTTCCAGCGGGGTTGAAAATGAAGTGGTTAGAATTGTTTAACTGTTTAAAGCGTGTTTGTAAATGCCGGCAAACGTATTGATTTTTGAATCAATCGACTTACAAGTGCATTAAAATCCGTTTTTCTCATTTGTTTTTTGTAGAAACCCCTTTCAAGCCAGCAGCAAAATGGATTTGCTTCGGAGGCTACGTTTGAGACGCGGGTAAGTACTGTTGGTATAGTGTGGTTAAACAACATTCGATTTTTTTAGTTCATTCATTAGCGAAATGACCTACTATGAGTAGTTTACGTGTTGATGTACATGTACCGGTCAAGTTAACCTGTCAAGGTCGTTCGCTGGGACCGCATCACTGATAACTGTTGTGTTCACTGCGGCGAATGAACTGTATTTATAGATTATAATACTTTCCATGTTTACGTTTAATAGTTTGTTGTAATTAACATTACGGTCGATTTATAATCAAACAATCATAATTTAATGATTACAAAGTTTTGTTTCGATTGGGTAGTGTACAATACCCGTTCAAAAATTATGCTCTAACTAATGGTTTTAACACGTTTCCGTTGTTTTTTATTCGTGTATACGTTGTTTTGCCTGCATGGTGTCCTATCCTACCCCACCACCAACCATATCAGGCCTTCAAGCTGCATAACCTTGAAGAAGGTCCATCGACTAAGGTGACTCTCACGAAGGAGGATGCACTAAAATACTACGGTCAGATGTACATGATTAGACGCATGGAAACGGCTGCTGGAAACCTGTACAAGGAAAAGGTGATCAGAGGCTTCTGTCACCTGTACTCTGGCCAAGAGGCGTGTGCTGTTGGAATGCGTGCCGCCATGCGTCCCGAGGACTCCTGCATCACCGCATACCGTTGCCACGGATGGACGTATCTGATGGGTGTGTCTCCACAAGCCGTCCTGTCGGAATTGACTGGCCGAAGCAGTGGCTGTGCTCGCGGCAAGGGTGGTAGCATGCACATGTACGGCAAGAACTTCTACGGCGGAAACGGTATCGTAGGAGCTCAGGTACCGCTCGGCGTCGGAATTGGTTTCGCGGCCAAATACAACGGAACCAAGGGAGCATGCATTGCGCTGTACGGTGACGGTGCTGCCAACCAAGGCCAACTGTTTGAGGTGTACAACATGGCGAAACTGTGGAATACGCCTTGCATTTTTGTCTGCGAGAACAATGGCTACGGTATGGGTACCAGCGTTGAGCGTGCCTCAGCCAACACTAACTACTACACGCGAGGAGATTTCGTCCCCGGAATTTGGGTCGACGGCATGGATGTGTTGGCCGTCCGCGAAGCAACCCGTTTTGCACTGGAGCATACCTCCTCCGGTAAGGGACCAATCCTGATGGAAACGGCTACCTATCGGTACTCGGGACATTCAATGTCCGACCCGGGCACCAGCTACCGATCGCGTGACGAAATTGCAGAAGTAAGACAAACGAGAGATCCGATTACATCGCTACGTGAAAAGATTTTGACCACCGAGCTGGCCTCGGTAGAAGAGCTGAAGGAGATAGAAGGCAAGATCCGGGGTGAGGTGGACACGGCAACCAAATTGGCCAAGGCGGACAAAGAAATTTCGGTCGAGGAGCTTACCACCGATATTTACGCGAATCCACAAAACCTGGCGACCGTGCGCAACACGTTGCCTCATGCGGAACTGACGCACAAGCGACTTGGACAGGCGGTCAATATGTAAAGATCAAAACGAAATGGAATCGAGGTCTTGGCTGAAATGTTCCACTAGCTTCCACACGATATAACGAAAACATCAATAGTTGAAATCTCACAAAGTATTTCGTTTGGGATAAAATCGGTTTCCAGCTTTGGATTATATTTTGTACCAGTGACGTCTTTTCGCATGTTCTCCATTTACCAGGTGTATATTCGGGCTGCAATATGAAGTAAAGTTAGAGGAATCATTTCACGCGTGTAGGCTAGTAAGGGTGCCTAATGGCAGCAACGAGACATGTAATTCATTCTTTTATTGTAAACGGGTTGCACAGCATTTAAGACGAACCACAAATACATTTGACACTCATAGAGTAAACGAAAGTACAATTCGTCCGTGAAATTGCCATGTTGCTGTTTTAGTGAAATATATCACAAACCTCGTGCCGGGTCAACTGTAATTGAGTTATGGAAAATAACTAAAAAATTGCAATTAACAAAACTAAGTAGATTTTATGTTACCGACATGTCCAACTGTTCAATATTTGTCTCTTCAAAGTAACTATAGCCTAAATCAGGTGTATGGAAAGCACGGTACTGTCGAACCCAGACCGGGCGTTTTGTAGCGTAGTAACAACGTTAACATTTAGCTTATCCATCGTAAAATCGTAAAATTTTTGTGTTGAAGTAATTTGTCTTTTTGACATTAAGGCGTTAGGCCGTCATTATGGAAAATAAATAAATAATTTTTCGTGTTTTTGTTGATATTGATATGAGTGACTCTGATCTTCTGTTTGATTGTTTAATTTGGAAAAAATGACCGATCATTTCATATTCCAGTTTGATGATTCTTGTGAGAATATATGTACAAACGCAGAATTCACGAAACTGTTTCTCGCTTTACGGATAATTATGCCAACATTCGAAAATGGTGGTTTAAACAAGTTCAAAGTTTTTGAAAAACGCAGCGCCATCTAGCGCTCGGTTCTAGTACCATGTCGATTTTTTAAATTTAAGATATTAAATTTGCTACCGGATTTATTTGCTAAACGAGAGACACATTTTTTAATCAATTTTTTCTACATCTAGCTTGCAATAACTAAAAATTTCATGTCCTTTCGGTTCTGAGTTCCTTGACTTGATTTAATCTGTATTCAAAATAATCCGTCCTTCTTACAAAGGAACGGTTTCGGCATATATGTCTGGCGCGTGAAAATTCGGTGCCATTACCACTGCACACTGAAGGTTAATCTAACTAATCTAAGTTTATATTATTAAGTTACTCTAACAATTTAGCGAAATTTCATCAAGAATTAAAAATTTCTTTATTCCGCAATCATAAGCTAAACATGCCAAATGACTCACATATTTTTCATACAATACGAGCTATAACTATTAATTTAACAGGCAATATGCCACAACACAATGAAATGCATAATTTCCTACGATTGTGCAGTAATAATAGCTGACGATTCCGTTGAAAAAATAAATTTATCAATCATTGTTCCGGATCCCCGGCAAATAATCCAAGAGTTGTTAACGATTATGAACTCGCAAACCTTTTTCCCCCGGAACTGGCAGCACCCATCGTTCGACATCAACACAACAAATAAAGCAATTGCACTGCACTCTCAATGCAGCTCCGACTGCATCGCCGGAACTTGCAGACCGAATTGAAGGTGAATGGTGAAAGGATTTTGTTTGTCGTATAATCTTCTTGGCACCAAGGTGAAGAATAGCGTCGCTTTCAGACGAACGATGGTGCAATTCGCGACCTAGGACAAGGCAATAAAAGCAAAGCTTGCCGTTGGCCTTGCAGCTTCTGGCCCGGGAACCTTGAGTTATTTGATCTCTTCTGGACTCGTCATGCGTCAGCGTGGAAAGGAAGAGGAACTCGAACGTTGACATTGCAGCAGCGTGACAAGCGCGTTCGTTCCTTTTGTTTGCTGTTTTACCATTATGAACACGACATTCTTTCGGCGTGACGTATCACTGCATTCGGAATGAAGCTATGCCCCAAAATTACAACGAAAACCGGAACAACTCGTAATGTTTATTGCAGCACTACAAACTTCCAGCAAACATTGTCCTACAAATGGCCACCAGCGTGAAGCAGCAAGCGATAATCTTAATGATACGATCGGCGAGTACCATACGTGCTAGCTTTCGTTTGGCGTACGGAATCGTCTCGTCCGGATCCTTCATCAGGTAGCGTCTGATGGTGATGTACGCGTTCTCGAGATATTTGCCAGTCAGTGTCCTCGGCATGTACCATCCGAAGGTGTTCCTGTCAATGCAATTTTAATAGCAAATTCAATATGGGAAAATGTTGGAACCGAGTCCGCATGAGCTTACCGATCTTTCTCGTCTAATAATTCGGCTAAATTATCTGTCTGCTTTGTTTCGAATTCCCACTCATGCCTGACAAAGTAGCGAAGCGAGACTTCGGAACCGTAAATTCTGGATTGTAATTTCATTAAACTGTTGAGCAGAAGTAGAAATAGAGTAGAGTGATGTTTTTTTATTCATAATGTGTGGAGACTTTTTCGATAAACCTTTTATACTTACAATGGTTTGTGTCCAAACATTCTGATGAGGAGATCCAACAGAAATGATGGTAGAAGCATGGTGAAAATTAACTATAACGAGAACAAAGCGATTTTAAGACAGCTGCTACGCTATTATTGCTTCTTTTGACATCTTTCATACCTTGAAGTAGTACAAAGCTTTCCAATCCGTTGGATATCCCCGAGGCACCCAGATCATACGACTGAAGGGTACCGCATAAAGGTACTCCTTGCCGCGATCCAGCATTTCCTGGTATTCCAAGGACTGTTCGTACGTTACGGCACTGTTGTAGATGGGCAGATGGCTAGGACCACAGGTGCGTTCAACGGTGCCCCGCTTCCAAGCAGCCAGTATGATGGTCTTTACGACCACGTCTACCGGGATGATGTTGATACGATTTCTCGGCCGTAGGTAGGCCGTCCGTGTGATGCCCAACCCAGCACTGACCAGCATTCCCGTGGGCCCATTAAAATTGTCCACCCATCCGCTCATCGGTTCCTGAATGGTAAACAGCACAACCGAAGGACGAACGATGGCCAACGGCAGCTCGTTACTGTAATCGTTGCACACCTGTTCCGCTAGTCCTTTGGTGTATGTGTACGTGTTTGGTGAGTTGTGTGAAAGTCTGCAAGAGGCATGAGATGATCAAAGCCGAGCTAAATAAGTACAACGGATCCAATGTGTCAAATGACGCTACTGCGAGCTTACTTTTGCATCAGTGCATCCAGTGTTTCCGGCTCGTACCGATCGACGGCTTGGACGAGTTTTTTCCAATCGTACTTTGGCGGGTAGAGCTAAACCAAAACCAACGCAGACAATAATACGTAAGCATGTGAGTAAATGGCTGACGAACTGCTGCATTGCTTTGTTACCTTTTCCTCAACGTAACGATTTTCCGGATTGCTGTACGCGGTAGAAACGTGCACAACGGCCCGTAGCTTGGTGGTGGTAGATTTGAGTATCTCGAACAGCTCCTGTGTCGAGCAGATGTTCGTTTTGATTGCATCTCGTAGCGGATCGTCGAATCTGACACTAGCGGCCAAATGAAACGCAACCGACACGTTGCTCAGCCTCTGGATGTCCTCCTCGTACATTCCCAGGCGTAGCTGTGTAATATCACCGAAAATGGGGACCACCTTATTCAAGGCCCCTTTGTTTTCCTCCCTTAACCGATCAAACAGCTGTGCGTGTAAGGATTGGAAAGAAACGAAAGATTGATTGAACCCATAAATTAGTAAACACAATGCACGGAACGCATAGTTATCCACACCCACACACACACACACACACACACTTACAGGACAACTGACGAGTTCGGTGACGCGTGTCTCGATCGATTTGCCGCGCTTGTTCCGCATCAGCACAAAGATGTGTCCAATGTCTGGACATGAGCGAAGCAGCTTCTCGATCAACACTTTCCCCAGGAACCCCGTTCCACCGGTAAGAAAAACGTCCGTATTGGCATAAAAATCCGTCACGGACTCATAGCATCCCGACTGTGCCGCCATTTTCCGCGTTTTGCGCTAGCAGCGTTACGAGCAAAGGACGACACCTCTGGGATGGATTATGTTCTGCAACTGTTTGGCACTTGCACTTGCACGCTTAAATCTGTTCGATTTTGCACTGCACTGCCCCGAAACGGCTACTCGACTGCGATCGGTATTGATCCACTGCGAACGCCACACTAAACCGCAAACCGACGATGGCCCCTAGTTTTATGCTTTTTATCCTGCCACGCGACCCGATGCCACTCTCGAATCGGCAGCTCCCAAGCCGCCCAAGGTCCTGCCGATTAGCGCGATGCAATTGAAAGGGATTGTAACCTCATGCGAGATCGATGACTCGTACTATCCACGATCCTTGCGCACTGCCAGGTTCAAGTGCGCGAAAGAAGCAACAATGGTGGTAGTTGTCATTGACATTGAAGGCGCTGCTGCACGTTCAGTCTGCACGAGCTACTTTCTCTTTTGGCTGCGTTGCGTCTTAAGCTGGTGGCGGTTTTTGCGATCGTTCTAGTTTGACGCCAGTGCCAGATCGCGTCTGGATCACTTCAAAATGGCACCGCTGCCTAACGCTTACTGAAGCGCGATCACCACTTTCCAGCGATAAAGTATTATCTTTTGAAGGAAAAGTTCCGCACTCGAATGCACCCGACCTGCGATCGGATGGTGATCGCCGTCGTAAGCAAGGGTTTTGTTTATCGGTGCAAATTAATTCTAGAACAGTGAAAAAGGGTTTAATTGTCTGCGGCGCCAACGACTGGTTGGTGCCCTTGCTGCTTGCTTGCTTGGTTCACACGATGAGGTACCCAATCGGTGCATTTGAATATTAATTCGTAGATGTAAATATTGCATAACTGCCTGCTAATTTGTAGCAATATTTACCTCTGCACACTGTGGATGGATCGAACAATCTCGAGAAGCAGTATTTTGTGGACCCAATACAATGTTGGAGCATTTCTGGCCGTTCTGGTGTGAACGGAAGCAAAAAATTCAAATGTCCCCACTGCTAAGCTTAAGAACGGTATCAGTAGGAGGCCCAGCAGGCAATTTGCACAACAAATCGATCCAATGAGAAGCGTGCACAACGCATGATACATAAATGGTATTTCTACTAGTGCAGCTATTTATACCCGCTTCTCACTCGGTTGTGCTTAACAGTATTTGCATATCCACCTGTGATTCGAGCACGTTTCTGCACCTTGCGCCCAATCCACCCAATCATTTGCTGTCATCTGTTGGCCCCTACCGGCACATTCGCTACATCCGGCACACGTGCCAGCTACCTGCGAAGTTACTGCCGGTAACGTGGATTTTCGTGGTACGCCAATCGCATTTGCCATAACTCCGCCTTAGCTAACATGCCTGTTGCACTGGGTTTGTAAGCCACAGCGCTGGAACTTTATGGTGAGTGATAAAACTTCTTCATCGGTGGTGGCACACTCTGTTGTTCGTACTGCTACAGCAAACACATCACCGAGTGCTATTGTTACGCTTACCTTACGGGCTCTAGGTCACTTTTTAGGGCCGATATAAGTTCATTTTCACTTCACTAACCACATCCTTGAGTTCATCGAGTCAATTGTACGATTTTTCCGGCGATGTTTAATCATTCGAAAGCGAAACATGTACAAGTATCTCAGAGATGTCTGCTTGAACACTTTATCATTCAAAGAAGTGAGTCCAATTGAGGGGTAATTTTTTCTACCAAAATACAATCTCTCCAACGTCTCCTTTCATAACCTAATCTCCTTTGAAGACCTTTTGATAGTTGTACCTGCAATCGATACCCTTACCGTATACGCACATCAACAGATTGAAAAGGAATATTGTACTTGAGTTGACGCAGTGTTAGAAAATGTCAGCAACTTCCGTTCGATTACCGTGCTGTGTTCTTTCTTTCACCGATGCGAACAAGCGATTGCTCATACAATTTTCACAGCATTCAAGCATATCACGCGCGCCTTCCGTTGATAATACACGATTTCAGCACGCCATCATCCATACCATTGAAATTACTTTGATTTACAAACTCCGAACCCGCCGATCTCACACAAAAGGCAAACGTAAATGGAATGATTGTGACCCGCGTGTACCGCGCTACTATCGGTTGAATATTTGATGCTGCCTAGTGACTGGTGAGCTTGACGGAACCGGGTGCCACACGTTAGACAGCGTTTCCGTTTCCTGATCCCAGAGCACAACCGTCATCCGAATGTTTGGAGTGCTTTTGTGTGTCGATAGGGTGGCGTTATCGACATCGGCGCACGGAAAGGGCTAGCGTTCCTTTCATTAAATAAGTTTATATGCGCGTTTGTAGCTTTGGGAAATCTAACGTTCCAGTTTCAATGATGGACGAATACGTCGATGGTGCAATCCTAAAACCATATACATATGAGCATTAACTGCACCACGTTAGAAAATGAAGTTAGTTTTATTTTCTTTGAGGAGCATAGAAAAACCCTACATATTTTTAATGCCTAATCATGATGCTAGGTCACACCTCTACAACTAAAGCGTCAGACAAATTAGCAACCGACTAATTTGTTAAGTTGCATTCCCATTAGCATTCATTCCATTTCATATCCAATTATTATTCTTCGTCATCTTCTTCTCTGGCACTACACCCTCGGAAAATCTTGGACTGCCATTTTACTGACTTTCCTTGACTTTGTTTTTATCCATAGCTGGATAGCCTACGTAAAACTAGGTAGACTGGATGGTTAGCAAAACAACTATAACATCAACTAAGTATAACGTCTCCAGTCAATTCAATTTACATGCTTTATGTAGCAAAAGCGTCCAATGTAACTAGATTCAATAATTGTCTTATTCCGATGGGCAATTTAACCTCGAGGAATCTTGGCCTAGCTGAATAGTCACTCAAATCTTCAATTCAGATATGACACATATTCTCATCCCGGAATATTCTCAGGAAATGAAACTGAAAGTTCTTTCCGAATATTTCCTCATCGACATCGAATATTTTAAACACGATGTTTTCATCATTTTTTCCCCATGACATGTTTCCCCATGTTTTGACCGACCATTTGTAGATTTCTTGACTTGTATAAACTCGTAGCTGGTTAGTCAGAACGGGAGTGTGAGGGGACTGTCTTGATGTAGTTCGATCGCCTGTCTTGTTGTATGAAAGACAGGTGCCTCGGTGCCTCCGGATCACTCTCACTTTTTTTGGAAAAAGAGAAGTCAAATTTTTGATCCGGTGGAGTCTCGATCAGTTCCATATTTAAAGTTAAGAATTACTGAGTACCACTCCATTTGCTGCCAGTGTCATGTACTTTGTCTTGATGATATTTGCTGCAGGTTTCTTCTGCTTCAATCAACCATCTAATATGCCAATCTTATTTAACATGCGGGAGATAACAAAACGAGTCGTGTGTCGTTTTTAAGGAATTCGGTGTTTATTACGTAGCGATTTACAAAACATTGGTGTTGCTGATGGAGATGTTTAGCTTTCTTAGATGTAAACGATTGTCTGAAAATACGTGTCCTGGATTATTCCGATAGTTCATACGCATTATAATGAAGGCACAGAGTACGAATGTAAGTATGTGTTAACTAGGGTAATTCCTACCAATTTTCGCCCTTTTGTAAATATTTTTGTCTATTTTGCGCTTCTTTCGTTTTCGAATGCACAAGAATGGCGAACAATGTAGAACAAAGACTTTTACTTAGTGGCAGAAATAGAATAGATTATAATAGAATAGAATAGAAAATATGTGTTGTTTGTTTTAAATTCGAATGGAAAGAAATTTCAATGAGGGTTAAACCTATGTAATAACGCAGAATTTGACTTAGTAGTTTTTGCTACTCCAAAATTATGTTTCTATTCAAACACGACTCTGGTTTATTGTGTTTGTTTTGATTGGGATACTGTCATAAAACTGTGCAACGAACTGTGCTGTATCATAAAAAAAAATTCACACAATTTATGAACCTATCCAATAATTTGTTGTGTACGTACGTATTCTGGAATTCTTTCTGGGTCAAATTTGCACATTTTTACCATTTCGTTAGCTTGTTTAAATTGCGAAGTTATGAGGCGTATTTTATATTAAATGAAAGATTGATGCTATAAGACTCGAAAGAGTAAGAATAAATTAAATATTTGTAGAAAATCACACCAGCTAAACATTATTATCGATATAAAATTATTTTCCATTAACATAAATAGGGGAAAAATCAAACACTGTTTAAATTGATATCAATTTATTAAGATTCGTTTAGTTGAACAAATTAAAACGTATATTTAATGTTTATCGACCTCATTGTAAACGCATCTTCGATGACCTTCCAAACTGTAGAAGATGCAATTTAAAAGAAGCTAAATAAATACTGACCAAGTTCATGGCTGCTTGTGGAAGAAACTTTTACCAAGACACCATGTCTATACGTCTCTAGGAGTACTCGTGCCAATACAAAAATCGTGTATTTGTGCCAACCGCAGATGCAGCTAGATAGTCGACCTACATTATTACTCATGTGAAAATACAAAACGTAAAAAATCCCGCATAGAACGTATTTTCTCTAGTGCTATACGGATGGCGTTATCAAAGCGGAGTTTGTCCTTCATGTAGTTAATATCTCGTACGACGGTGTGAAAAACTAATCTTTTTTTAAGAAAAAAACTTTCTTGTCTTTCAATAAAATTTTTTAAAAAAACTTTTGTTTTATTTAAGCCTAGCTATTTCTGCCGGCCATAAAACACATTTTTATTGAATACTGAAAATCATGGAATGACAATACGGCGTTAAGCCGTAATTATGGAAGAATAATAAATGAAAATCATGGAATAGGTCTCATGTGTTTTAAAACAAGAAGAAGTGTGTTACACACTTTGTGACACTATTAATACTAATTTCGTATTCTTGGTATTGATTTTAAGTGTCCTGGAATCTACTGGGTTGAAGAATCTCAAGTGGATAATAGTCATGTTTCACAACACAAGCATTTCACTTGTATCGTACCACACCACGCTTACAGGCCAGATATTGGTCGACACTGATAGAGCTATGGAAACGCTGAAAATAATATTATCCTATTAAACTAAAGTTACAACGTTTTGCAATCCAACCTACATGGTTCAGCCGGCCAGCCGAAAGCAAGGTAAGAGTTTTCAATCACCGACACATGTATTCTTGCCCAGCAAAAAGCTTACTATTGGTTGTATGATGTTTTAATATTCTCCAACGATATGGTTACGCTCCGTGTCCCAGAGCCGTGGGTTAACTTACCGAGTTGGCTCGGGATTATATGTGAACCCTGTTTCGCAAAGCTGAAGCTGGCCATCCCGAAAGCTTCGAGGGGTTCGAGAGATTTTACATTATTTGATTTGATTTTGTGTTGTGCCGTGCCATTTTTGTTCCGAACTCACAAACAAATTCGACGACCATTTCGATTCCATTTCGTTCGACAAGCGGATCCAGTAGCAAAACGGGGAATCCCTTCTTCCATTCTCGATATCGTCGACTCATTCAACGAAATACTTTGATCTGACAGAGTCTTCCACATGTCAGCGACCGGTACTGGTTTCGGAGGGAATATGCCTCGCATCCACATTTTATTGCCTGCTTTGCTTCGGCTGCTACTGCCACTGAATGGTGGTCCTTTGGTGTCCCTTACTAGCAGAAGAAAATGGTACCGCGCGCCGGAACAATGTCGAACCAAGGGGTCGACGGGCTGGATAATGTTGAGTGTAAAACTCAAAACATTTTGCTCAAAAGTTGCCTGTTGTTTTTTTTTCTCCATACGCACGTGTCGTCTATTTGATGTCGTTGGTTTGATCCCAACGGTTACGAGCGAGCAGACAGAGCGAAAAGTGGCAACGAATCCAATAGCCGGGAGCATCTCACCCGGCGTCCACCATCCACCATCCTCTGCTGTGGCACAGGCCACAATTTACTTGCGCACTTTCATCCGACATTCAGAGCGAGCCGGGGGCCAAAAGTTTATCCATTACTCCGCGAATAATTTTACCTATTGCCGCAAGAGTTTGGCTTTTACTAGTGCGGTGCTTGCCGAGGTTAGCTTTTATGCTTTGATCTAGCTGCAAAGCTGACCATATCCTTCGTTGGGTGCTATCAAGCAGAACGGAATGTAGCGATAGGTTCTTGCTTGCAAGCCAAATCTTGTGTACGTTAGATTTACGGTATGTAAAAAAATCGTATTAAGTTAGAATGTTACTGCTAGCAAACATTTAATATCGACACCATGTTAGTGATTATTTTATGGCTCAATACTAGAGCGAAGCGATGTGAATGTTTTGAGATCGAATTCTTGCTACAAGCTAGCCGTAACTGCAGTACTTATCGTGCAATGTATTCGGAACCTGGTTTGCACACGGAAGATTTGATTATCGAGAATTACCGCACGCCCCATGCCAAGCGCTGACTATCCAGCTGCAGATGACATCAAGTCAAGGAAGCCGAGAACTGTCAGAACCGAAAGCAAAAAAAAAAATACGATACTCAGAAGCGAGTCGCGCTTACCGTATCCAATAAAACACGAACCGGAACTGGAAACTCAGTTTTATCATCTCACCGTTTGTTTAGTTAGACGTTTTCTTTCACAACACAAATCACAACCAGTTAACTTAGTCTGGTATTGCTACGGTGTATTCCGTCCGTGCCACCTGTCTGTGTGTCAAGACTATGGCATGTTGTCTGGAGAATGTTTCGCGCCATCGTCCTTTAAAAAGCACCAAATGGTGCCAAGTGAGACTGGCAATCCAGTTCACATCAGCTACATCTCAGTCAATCATTATTTTTTACCTAACATGTTTCTCAATTCGCTTAACAGCCTGTGGGACAGACGTATCTAAAACAAAGCAAGTACAAAACAACGAACGCACGTGCAGCGGAACCAAATGTAGAAAATTACATATACATATTCCACACATCCAATGTTCGAGCGCCTTGAGGATAAAGCTAGCCGTGTTTTGTCCTGCCTGGGTAGAATGTTCTTAAACGTGGCACTTGAGTTGTCGGTCACGCGGCGCAAGCTCCTGATTAAAGCAAACCCTAATCGTAGTCTATCTCAATGTTCCCTTAGCAACAATACTCCCCCAATGACAATGTGGTCACAGATTAAGCTCCGGTTTCTTAGCCGCAAGAAAATGCATTAAAATGGCCCGAGGGTGTCGAAGGGTAGCGAAACGATAAGCGAAATTCCAGATAAGCGAAGCATAGCCCACCTCCCCCAACACCAGCAGCATCAAACACTGGCAATATGATGAAGCATTGCAGGATGTTGGTGCCATTCCAGCGTCGTCCGTTTTCGTTTATCGCACATTTTCCAGCCCTTCGTAGTAACGACGAAATGAAAAACGCGCACGCAGAGGAGGAAGACTTCACCAAATGGAGTCCTCAAGCTTCCGTAGGTAATGTCGCCCCGTCTGCGTAATGTTGATGTAGTAGCTCACGTGCTATATTGTTGCTAAGGATGTTTCAAGGATTAATCAAACGAGTACACGCGGCCCATCGTGGCGTGGCGGAAAGTGGACTACTGCATGGGAAAAAAGAGCCATCGCCCGCTCTTCTGCGGTACATTCGCGCTAATGCTACCGATTATGCATTCATCACGATATGCTCGTACGGTTGGATTGTTACTTTCACGCCACCAAAAACCACATGTTGGCTCGTCGCTTATTACAGGAGCCAGAAATTCAAAATCAAAAGACACACCACTGCAAGCGGCATACGTACGTGTACGACGCTGTGAAAGGACAGCTGAAACTGATACACTGCCACAGAACTACGAAACGAAACGATGTGCCTGTTCAAAAGGATCGGGCTTCACTTGGCATCTTGGCTTCCCCTATGCCGGAATTGCCACAAGAAGCAATGCGCCGACTCACCTTCAAACGAGGGGAGTTTGTTTTTGTTGACGTCTTTCTCGAAATCGCCAAGTAAGATCAGCCCGCATCCTCCCAGTCCAAGGCGCCAAACCAAGGAGCAAAAAATAATACGAGATGCAGCAAAAGGATGACTACAACATATGGTTGTTATTGTATTTTATGTGTTTTTACGCTTCGCAAGTTCATGCTCGGCGCGTTAGTAGTCCATTCTCCATCCGCCGGAATCCTGCTTACCAGTGTCCCCTCGCAAAAAATGGGTGTCATGCTGCTTAAAGCGAGTACGGTGCCGAACAATGCACTCTTGAGGCGGGAAAGCCACCTTAACCATAATAACTCTTTCGTATTCCAAATGAATGACTTGTTTGGCTGTGCCGGGGAGCTTACGCACGGCGTATACGTGGTCGTATGAGGCTTGCGAGTGTGCGGGTATGATTCTATGCTGTTTGTTACCATTCCATCAACGGAGCTGTTGTGAGGAAAAAGGCCGTTTGCAGATTGAATAGCCGCCCTGAAAACACAGTGCTTGAAAACGTGAAGGTCACACAGCCATGGCAGAAAATTGGTTGTAAAGAAAGCTGTGGTTTACGAATAAAAGCACACTGTTTGAGCAGCATCGTGGTGTGTGAATAGTATATGCGGGTTTCAATGGTGAATAGCGCAGAGTACATGGATGTGAATGTGTAACTTGGTTAATTTAAATCTAACCGATATTCTAACGCTATTCTAATAGTGTTCTAATCGAAATTTTTTATGTTGCACTATCTTGATCTCGTGTTTATTTTAAAGTTAATCTTGATAAAATAGATCTCTCAAATAAGTATTCAATGCATATCTCCCCTTTCGCCACACAAAACTGCTTCTCGTAAAGCTAATGTGGAAAGGGACCGATGGACGTTCTGTGTACGGCCATTTCCAAACCCCCCTCCAACGATATGGTTACGCTCCGTGTCCCAGAGCCGTGGGTTAACTTACCGAGTTGGCTCGGGATTATATGTGAACCCTGTTTCGCAAAGCTGAAGCTGGCCATCCCGAAAGCTTCGAGGGGTTCGAGAGATTTTACATTATTTGATTTGATTTTGTGTTGTGCCGTGCCATTTTTGTTCCGAACTCACAAACAAATTCGACGACCATTTCGATTCCATTTCGTTCGACAAGCGGATCCAGTAGCAAAACGGGGAATCCCTTCTTCCATTCTCGATATCGTCGACTCATTCAACGAAATACTTTGATCTGACAGAGTCTTCCACATGTCAGCGACCGGTACTGGTTTCGGAGGGAATATGCCTCGCATCCACATTTTATTGCCTGCTTTGCTTCGGCTGCTACTGCCACTGTATGGTGGTCCTTTGGTGTCCCTTACTAGCAGAAGAAAATGGTACCGCGCGCCGGAACAATGTCGAACCAAGGGGTCGACGGGCTGGATAATGTTGAGTGTAAAACTCAAAACATTTTGCTCAAAAGTTGCCTGTTGTTTTTTTTTCTCCATACGCACGTGTCGTCTATTTGATGTCGTTGGTTTGATCCCAACGGTTACGAGCGAGCAGACAGAGCGAAAAGTGGCAACGAATCCAATAGCCGGGAGCATCTCACCCGGCGTCCACCATCCACCATCCTCTGCTGTGGCACAGGCCACAATTTACTTGCGCACTTTCATCCGACATTCAGAGCGAGCCGGGGGCCAAAAGTTTATCCATTACTCCGCGAATAATTTTACCTATTGCCGCAAGAGTTTGGCTTTTACTAGTGCGGTGCTTGCCGAGGTTAGCTTTTATGCTTTGATCTAGCTGCAAAGCTGACCATATCCTTCGTTGGGTGCTATCAAGCAGAACGGAATGTAGCGATAGGTTCTTGCTTGCAAGCCAAATCTTGTGTACGTTAGATTTACGGTATGTAAAAAAATCGTATTAAGTTAGAATGTTACTGCTAGCAAACATTTAATATCGACACCATGTTAGTGATTATTTTATGGCTCAATACTAGAGCGAAGCGATGTGAATGTTTTGAGATCGAATTCTTGCTACAAGCTAGCCGTAACTGCAGTACTTATCGTGCAATGTATTCGGAACCTGGTTTGCACACGGAAGATTTGATTATCGAGAATTACCGCACGCCCCATGCCAAGCGCTGACTATCCAGCTGCAGATGACATCAAGTCAAGGAAGCCGAGAACTGTCAGAACCGAAAGCAAAAAAAAAAATACGATACTCAGAAGCGAGTCGCGCTTACCGTATCCAATAAAACACGAACCGGAACTGGAAACTCAGTTTTATCATCTCACCGTTTGTTTAGTTAGACGTTTTCTTTCACAACACAAATCACAACCAGTTAACTTAGTCTGGTATTGCTACGGTGTATTCCGTCCGTGCCACCTGTCTGTGTGTCAAGACTATGGCATGTTGTCTGGAGAATGTTTCGCGCCATCGTCCTTTAAAAAGCACCAAATGGTGCCAAGTGAGACTGGCAATCCAGTTCACATCAGCTACATCTCAGTCAATCATTATTTTTTACCTAACATGTTTCTCAATTCGCTTAACAGCCTGTGGGACAGACGTATCTAAAACAAAGCAAGTACAAAACAACGAACGCACGTGCAGCGGAACCAAATGTAGAAAATTACATATACATATTCCACACATCCAATGTTCGAGCGCCTTGAGGATAAAGCTAGCCGTGTTTTGTCCTGCCTGGGTAGAATGTTCTTAAACGTGGCACTTGAGTTGTCGGTCACGCGGCGCAAGCTCCTGATTAAAGCAAACCCTAATCGTAGTCTATCTCAATGTTCCCGGGATCCGCATACTCCCCCAATGACAATGTGGTCACAGATTAAGCTCCGGTTTCTTAGCCGCAAGAAAATGCATTAAAATGGCCCGAGGGTGTCGAAGGGTAGCGAAACGATAAGCGAAATTCCAGATAAGCGAAGCATAGCCCACCTCCCCCAACACCAGCAGCATCAAACACTGGCAATATGATGAAGCATTGCAGGATGTTGGTGCCATTCCAGCGTCGTCCGTTTTCGTTTATCGCACATTTTCCAGCCCTTCGTAGTAACGACGAAATGAAAAACGCGCACGCAGAGGAGGAAGACTTCACCAAATGAAGTCCTCAAGCTTCCGTAGGTAATGTCGCCCCGTCTGCGTAATGTTGATGTAGTAGCTCACGTGCTATATTGTTGCTAAGGATGTTTCAAGGATTAATCAAACGAGTACACGCGGCCCATCGTGGCGTGGCGGAAAGTGGACTACTGCATGGGAAAAAAGAGCCATCGCCCGCTCTTCTGCGGTACATTCGCGCTAATGCTACCGATTATGCATTCATCACGATATGCTCGTACGGTTGGATTGTTACTTTCACGCCACCAAAAACCACATGTTGGCTCGTCGCTTATTACAGGAGCCAGAAATTCAAAATCAAAAGACACACCACTGCACGCGGCATACGTACGTGTACGACGCTGTGAAAGGACAGCTGAAACTGATACACTGCCACAGAACTACGAAACGAAACGATGTGCCTGTTCAAAAGGATCGGGCTTCACTTGGCATCTTGGCTTCCCCTATGCCGGAATTGCCACAAGAAGCAATGCGCCGACTCACCTTCAAACGAGGGGAGTTTGTTTTTGTTGACGTCTTTCTCGAAATCGCCAAGTAAGATCAGCCCGCATCCTCCCAGTCCAAGGCGCCAAACCAAGGAGCAAAAAATAAAACGAGATGCAGCAAAAGGATGACTACAACATATGGTTGTTATTGTATTTTATGTGTTTTTACGCTTCGCAAGTTCATGCTCGGCGCGTTAGTAGTCCATTCTCCATCCGCCGGAATCCTGCTTACCAGTGTCCCCTCGCAAAAAATGGGTGTCATGCTGCTTAAAGCGAGTACGGTGCCGAACAATGCACTCTTGAGGCGGGAAAGCCACCTTAACCATAATAACTCTTTCGTATTCCAAATGAATGACTTGTTTGGCTGTGCCGGGGAGCTTACGCACGGCGTATACGTGGTCGTATGAGGCTTGCGAGTGTGCGGGTATGATTCTATGCTGTTTGTTACCATTCCATCAACGGAGCTGTTGTGAGGAAAAAGGCCGTTTGCAGATTGAATAGCCGCCCTGAAAACACAGTGCTTGAAAACGTGAAGGTCACACAGCCATGGCAGAAAATTGGTTGTAAAGAAAGCTGTGGTTTACGAATAAAAGCACACTGTTTGAGCAGCATCGTGGTGTGTGAATAGTATATGCGGGTTTCAATGGTGAATAGCGCAGAGTAGATGGAAATGTGTAACTTGGTTAATTTAAATCTAACCGATATTCTAACGCTATTCTAATAGTGTTCTAATCGAAATTTTTTATGTTGCACTATCTTGATCTCGTGTTTATTTTAAAGTTAATTTTGATAAAATAGATCTCTCAAATAAGTATTCAATGCATATCTCCCCTTTCGCCACACAAAACTGTTTCTCGTAAAGCTAATGTGGAAAGGGACCGATGGACGTTCTGTGTACGGCCATTTCCAAACCCCCCGTACACAGCACCGTCTTGAACCGTTTTTGCTGAAGAAGCAAATATTGAGAGGTGGGTAAACTCGTAAATTTCTTCCCATCCAGTCCAGAAAATTATCGCAAATCGTCCCCAAAATACGCTTGAGGACTAAAGACTCAAAGTTGCAGTGGAGGGAACATATAGCGGTGGTGTTCTCAATTTACGCACTTACGTTGGTTGACGGTGGTTGAACGCCCCTTGTTGACTGTTAATTAAGGCCTCATATGATTGTAGTATGCCGATCAGTTCATTATCCGCTGACTCGATGTCTGCTTCCATGGGCTATTTCAACGATTGGCAGAATTATTAGGTCCAGGATTTCAGATAAAGTAGTGGAATATTTATCTCGAATTAAGACTTGCAACCCCACCTAGATGTCTAGAATCTGAGAGGCTCAAGTTAACGAACTGCCTATAGCCTCCTTCAATTTTTCTTCCATGCTAATGTTTACATGTTACAGTAAGACAATTTTATTTGGACCTTGTCAATAGTCTTAACCCTTGGTCCTTAACAGTTGTTCTTAAGAATCGTGATCCTCTCGTCCAAGACGGTATTGCAGCTAGACGATTACAACGCGTTAGTACAACGTTTCATGTACTTTCAATCGACCCTGGACATGTATGAAGTGCTGCTTCAAACTGTTGATAATGATGATCTCGGTTTTATGGCAAACGTACATGAGGTTACGCTAGCGCAACCGCGCCTAACTGCTATAGTAACCTTCCCCATTGGTTTTACCACTTCAGTCCACAACAGGGAGGTTAATTATATTGGATAATTTTATATTCTTTTCCCAGAATTCAACCATTTGACAATCCCGCTGCCGTATAGTGAGTAACGGAGTTCTGGTTGGTGGCATACGATAGAAATCGGGTTTTTGAAGTTGCTACCCAGCATTCTACGAACAGAAGCTATTTGGTACATTTGGCACTAAATTACTTCCGACTAGCTGGAACTGTGCTGGTTTAAGTATTTCGTTGAACAAGAATTATGTTGTGCTTGTGATGTTTAACATGTTGGTGAAATAATTTTTAATGTTCGATTTGTATGTTTGTTAACCAATTTTATTATATTTTTTTTTGGGTTTATATTTATATTTGTGTAAATTATATATCGTACTACTTTGTAAATCGTGTAAATTATGAATCGTTAATATATAGTCTTTGCAAGATGCATTCACATTTCTGCATTTTATGTAAATATTGTGAGATAGAATAACAAGGACTTGAATTCCTCACTCTCTTTTTATGATTAAGTATGCTTTTAAGACATGTAAAACTTGATTTGTAACTCATGTAATGATTTAAGCCTACAGACAGTCCTCTCTAATAAACATAAACATAAACTTTGTGTAACATACGAAACGGGGCAAAAATGCTACTCATTCTTTACTTTTCTGTGTACATTGTTGTAAAATACAACAGAAATGATATAAAAATATCCTTACTTTTGTAGAATTTCGCCGGTTTAAAAGGATGGAAGGTTTGCAACCCTTGTGATATGTCCGACTCAAATTTATTTGATTTCAAATTGCAACTAATCCTATTGTGTGAAGTTTCGGTCTAAAATGATATCACAGTATTGTGACGATTTGACCCAATACAGACATGGTGGTATAGGGCTTTTTACTTGAGAAACAATTGGTTACAGTCTAGCTCGGATTGCAAACACACCGTTTTGGTTCAGTGCAATCGTTATCAAAATACTGGCTCGCGAAAGCATATTCCTCGCTTTGGATGTACGTTTGATTACAGTTAAGCCCCGTGCACCTGTAACAATGCACTTGTGCTGGAGAGTATATAGTGGGTGTAGAAATATCCTTTACACTTGCAACTATTCTGTTTGAAACAACCATTCAGCCCGCCTCTACAAAACACGCCGTTAAATGTTCAGCCAACACAACACAGCACAACACTATCAGGAACGCAACGTGTGTAAACGTATTGTGTACAGGCTGTGGTTGTTTTTCTTTTCGCAACACCAAAACATTACTCTTCTTCACATGTTCACCTGAACTGCGCACCAAAACCCAGCTGGTCTATTTTTACAACACAGAAGGAAAAATTCAAGTGACTTTTGCAACATCATCATTTTGTATAAGCTGTACCCGAGCCTTGCCTACAGTCTATAGTTGCTAATCTTATCATTCATCTTAGGCCACTAAGTTTAACCAACGAAAACAGAATAGAGGAAATTACTTTCTAACCACTAATACACCAAAAACACTCGTACCACTTCAGGCCAATAAATCATCCACATTAAACGTATGTGAATTCCAGGCTTCATTGGAAATTTGATAAAG
The DNA here is from genome assembly GCA_002091835.1 of Anopheles maculatus. Lineage (NCBI taxonomy): Eukaryota > Metazoa > Arthropoda > Insecta > Diptera > Culicidae > Anopheles > Anopheles maculatus. The sequence goes on from KZ062843.1 coordinate 85,160, forward strand.
CTTTTCATTTACAGTTGGTCAAACGATCAATCTGGCTTTTTTTATTTCATGTGTCAAGCACATTGTAAATTAGAGGAAATCTGTCGAAATTAATGTTGACAAATTAATATATAAAACGATAATTTGTTTAGTGTTTAGGTGCAGACTAGGCGAAAGCCCTGTTCCACGTGAGTTGCCACTCAAACATCAATGTCATTTGTATGGCAGTTCTACATTCCGGCAGATTAAGTGTATAGTTTAAGAACTTCTGACTAAAGATGCAGCACCAAATATCATCTTAATCCCTAAAACACATGTCCTTAATAATTTCAACACGCCACGCAAGAAACAAAATCTAGGATCGATCTTGACTGCTTTCATGCAGCAAGATTTGACTATACGGCAACGTAGTAAATTAAGTAAATTATTAAATGTCAGACAACGAAGACCAGATTATTCGTTCAATTCAAGAGCTTCTTTTCAATTTTTATACATGAGAATACACATGTATACATTTGTTGTAATTTAATTCATGAAATCAGGCAATCTTTACCAGTCGTCATTATTAAATCATGAATTACGACTTTTGAATGATGTTCTCCGACCACCGTAGAGCGCCATAGAAATTATAGGCCAACCGATAATGACTAGATAACCTCCTGAAGTGATTACTCATACACTCAGTCTGGATACTTGCCCTTCGGTTGTTCGACACTCAATCGAGCTCGTTTATATCTGTTAAGCTCAGGGTTGACGGTTGAAGTTTATATTGAATTAAACAATTTTATAACTATACAACAGGGGCGGCCCGGTGGTAGATGCGACAGCGGCACCGATCTTCACACGGCAGGACCGGGGTTCAAATCTCATCTGGGCCGTTCCCCCATAGCGAGGACTGATTATCCAACTATGCGGTAACAAAAAGTCTAGTAAGCCAAAAATGGCAGGTATGACCTTAAGAGGTCGTTAGGCCAAGAAAGAAGAAGAGAACTATAGAAGAGAACTCCATAATTATCCAGCTTAGTTTAAATTTATGATTTAAATACAGACAATGCTCGATACATGGGCAGAAAGTACAGCCCAGCCAGCGACCTCTATAGCTAGGCGACGTTTCTACGGAAACGCACATCCAAACAAACAGTCAAGGGTTACTTAGATGATGGATCATTAAGGGGTGCAGATCACCTAGCAAACCTCTAGCTGGAAAGCAACCTAGTTAAAATACAGCCAATTATCAAGCGATGTATGTATTGAAAACGGTAGAAAACAAAGACCATTTGACTTTATGTTTCTTTTTATACAACTGTTCCTGCTCGTTATAGTAGAAATCTCCAGAATACTTGTTAGTTCTATAACTAAGCATTAGGCATCCACAGCATGTCACTATTTGGTGTGCATCTGATGGTTTTCCTGCCAACAAGCTTTGACTCTCCTGGTCAATCTGATGATGGTTGCAATTTGTCCATGTTGACTGACGAAATGTTGACTCAAATTTTGTGTTTGAACCTCATTAGCGTCAAATTATTGATGCTCTGAAATCCCAAGCCATCGATGATTTTCAGCTCCATTTATAAGCCAGAGTCAAGGAAAATATGGTCTCTCAGATGCACTCTATCAAATAAAATCCAGACGAATAATAATTTTTCATTTCATTTACTTTCATTTACTCAATTGTTGTTCAAACTTCATCAAACAGAATGTTACATTGAAATCTCGTTACATTTGACCATTCATATTTTACTATACGGCCCTCGAAAGCATGTTTTACGTGTAATGTGACCCGCGAGCTCAAATAGTTTTGACATCACTGGCCTAGAGGTTTAAACTTAATTTAGGCAGTGTACCTGTGATAGAGCCGTGGTTCAAAATTTTATTTGCTTGATAAACAGAAACGTATTAGCCACCGCCAAAATAACGACTTGGTGGTACGATTACCTAGATAAGGGAACCAAATTGATTCTTAATTAATGATACGTATTGTTTAATGCAACTTGACCGTATCCATACAATTGCCGCTCGATCATATACAAGGGTATCTCGGGATTTAAATTTACAAGCGTTGGGAACGCTGAGCATTTTTGGCGTCAGTGTCAGTAAGCTTCATTTGGTTAAGATTCGAGAGGCATTTTAGTCATCGGGAGTATTCATATTTGATCAATTTTTACGATGCTGTACGAGATAAATTAATCAGTCTCCCTCTCCAAATTTCATCGTTTTTGTGATACTCAGTTCTGCTTTCCTGAGAAGTCATCTGCTTTCCTGAGATTGCTTTACTTCTTTCATGAAAAATTTATGAAATAATAAAGTAAAATAATTGGTCAGAACTTTCAATACTATCTATCTATTGATCGAGTGTTTCTCTAGTTCAAGTAAGCAAACCTTTCCAAATTTGAGTAAGCAAGACAAAGGTTGTGGAGCCAAATTAAAAGTACACTTACAGTGAGCACAAGAGCTTAACCCTTGAATTTTGTTATTTGTTACAATATTTGTTCATTTATAATAAAGTTTAATAAATATTAAGTGTACTATACCTTCTATTCACTGGTCATCATTTCCATTATGTATTCTAGCCGTAACTTTGCGAAGAACACTGTCAATATGTTTTACTTACTTGTTCCCATTTAAGCTTTTTTTTTAATTAATGAAAACGGATGGACAGTATTACTTGATGGAGGTTTCAAACGTTCATTTTACGTTGCCTAACAGCTACAAAGTATTTAATTGGTTATTTTAAAAATATGAAAACCAGTAATGGCTATGAAGCAGGAAAAATGATGTCACGTGGAAAATATGTTTTAGGTTCACAATGCTGTCCTTTTCTTTTACTTCTACTCTTCATGAATAAAAGTTGGCGAAATTTTCTTTAAAATTCTACCTCCCATCATCTAAATTATCCGTGCGATATTCTCACCTAGACATCCAGCGCTATTCTCAATGAGCGCTTCGAGCCGTCGGTATTTGCTTATGGTCCACGACAGGCAAACTTCTGGACGATTTAATGTATTTGCAATCTCGTCGTTGTAAACATACGTTTGATGCCAGAGTTTAATTTTTGGTTTTCTACAAATGTTAACTAACTATAACTTTGAAAACGATATAACTAAAATAACACGGTTCTTACATGTTTTCAATTTGAAGAAAACTACATTGACCGAGAATCGCAGGGTAATGTCGTCAAATGTCTTTTAACGTCACATAATTCTGAAATCAGCATTCATTACTTCACTATTATTAAAAATATCAACTATTACCCTGAACAATACAAAAAAGACCGGGTTTTTGTCCCACCTTTTTAATATGCTTGTGTAATATACATGTCTGTTAAAAAATTAAGTGTTTAGATATGAAAATGCAGAAGCGTGAGCGAAAATAAAATCCAGTTTTTGTTCTATAAATACTTTAACAGCTGTTATAACGATTGGTTACTTGGTAAACTGATAAGCTTATAGAGACTTTGATCTATTGGAAGTTATAAGTCACGTTAACTGTTTAAAAACAATCGATATAATCACTCGCACCTCATTTCTTCCAGTTTCATCATATTTATTAAACCGGGCAGCGTTGGCAAGCGTTGTCGCACTTTTTGCAACATTCATTTTAAGATTATTGTTTAATTGACAGATTATCATCATTGCATCGATAGCTGTTAATTGACGTTCATAATTTTACCAGTTCGTTAATTCAAGAAGAAGTTGGACAGGAAGTTAAAACCCCTCAATATCTGATTACAATATTGACATGAAATATCGTTGATCAATTTATTTTTGTACCGTTAGTAGAGGCTTCACATTAAAATTAGTTTAAACTATTTAGTGCGCTTTACTATTATTTCATAAATATAAGCTGTTGGAACTCCATGCACACCGTTGCACCCTTATCTTGAAAACTTTGGTTTGCTATTGATTATTATTTGAGCATTACTTCTTTTCCACACGATTCAATACAACGAACATTTGACGTTCTCCTTTACATCGCAACGTTGGTTGGGCACGTCCCAGTACAATCCCGGTGCACAGAACGTTTGTATAGCTGATCCTTCCCGGCAGATAAAATACTCATCACATCGTTCTACGCCTGGCAGAAACACGATCTTATTCGGGTTGTCCTCCGATGGGCAGTGTTTCATTTCGCAACTGACGCGCTTCAACGGATTGCAAACCTTAGTGGTTCGATCAAACGCATAACCTTCTGCGCACTGGCCGACATACGATGCTCCGTCTGAACAAGTGATGAACTGATTACAATTTTGAGGATGTGGCAGAATCTGTACACCCGTCTTCTCCAGACAGATGTGGCACATCACTTTATCTTGATAGTCGCACAACTGTTCCAGCTCGTTGTAGTAGAAATCTCCAGGGCACTTGTTGAGTCTTGAAGTGCCATTGAAGCAATAGTGATAAGCTTGGCAGTCATTCAGATCGCGCACAAAGTATCCATCACGCACTCCAACACAAGGATTCGATACTCCAATCGGGTCTCCAAAAACTTCCAGCCCAGCCGTGGCTACTACGACCGTGATAATCAACAGTGTTCTAAGACTCATTTCGGTTGTTGAGCTATGTCTTTTGTCAGCACTAAATTGGTTTCGGCTTCCTCGCAATACTGAATGAATTGGGCACAATTGACCGTGATTATATTTATATAGGTGGAGCCGAGTGTCCCAAATCCTTCACCGTTTATCGCATACCTCATTCATTTGATTCAAAAGTTGCATCGTAATGCAATCCGCGCTTTCGCACTAATCTTATCACTTAACATTTTAAACATAATCCTATCAATTACAAACGATTTTGGTTCGTCATTTTTATTTTCTTGATAAACAAACCCATATGTGCTGCCGCCGATGGCGTGGTGTAGTTGTTTCGAGAATGAAAAGTAAACCATTCCCAATTAAACTTTTGCATGGACAACTTTACACGAGCATCTGCTAAGCGTGCGATATCCTTACCATTTTCGTAATGGAGCAAGAGAACTCGTACCGGCTTGCAGGCGAACCTCTCACCAAACGAGTGAATTAAACATTCAAACTTTAAGTTGGTGTACGTACGTGTTCGTGCGGTGCCGGAACTGATGATGGTATCCTGATGTGTCGCCCCTGTCGGTAGTGCAGCTATTTCTAGGTAAATAAAAAAAAACTTTAACAGTCCAGGGCCAGAACACCGGTCAGAAAACCCAATTGTTCTTATGCTCGACAAATCGGAGCACGTGGAAAACGCTGCTGTCGGTCACATGCAAACTTTACGACGTAACGCGGGTACGAACACGGGCAGACGAGTTTTGCGTGGAATGCGAGCGAGATGGGGAATGTAATTTTAATAATTGAATAATCCTACCTAAACTTTCTTCAGGCTGATCGTGGCAGTGTCATCGTCAGTAGCAGCTTGAACTGCACTTACTCGAAACTACGAGGCAGCAGCCAGCTGGAACGTTAATTGTTCTTGTACAGTGTACGACAACATTCAAGACACTCGGCATGTTGAATCTGGGTGCACAGGTTGAGCAACAATGCTGCCCTATGGGTGCTCCGGTAGCAAAGACTCGCAGCCGGATTATTGGCCATAATGGTTTGAGTTAATGCATATGCTAATGCATCGAGACTGTTTAAACTATGTCATTGTACAGTTTTAACACGCTTCCTGATTCTGTATGGGAAAATACGAGTATAGCACGTACCATACCGTGAGTGACACGCCGACGAATACCAACAGATTTGGTCTGTGTCCGTCTTGCTTTGTGCCGGTTTGTCTTATTCTTTTACTTTGATATAATTTCTATTTTCTACTTTACTCGGGTTGTTATGTTAGTTGTTTAATAATTGTATTATTTAGCACAGTTTCATATAATAATATATTAAGCAATTATAATTTTAACATCATGTGGAATGGATTTCGAAAACCAAACGTAAGTTAGTAAATAAGTTAGTTATTCACTTTTCAGGTAAATTGAAACTGGTTCGTCAATGAAAGATTGAAACTCGGTCGTTTAATTATCGATCTTACAGAGTTTTATAGTCCTAATCTCTATACACCGGAAGTTATTAAAAATCATGCCTCTTGAAATCAGTAAAATGGTTGACTCATATTTATGACACTTGTTTTTCATTCACAATGCCGCTGTATCACTATAGCCAGACGTGGTATCATCACCAGCAGCACAAAATGACATTTTGCGAGCCAAATTGACTGGTTCCTAACTATGGCCGGTAGATGGCACTGCTGAGCTCCTGTGATTTGTTGGTGACGTTAGGAAAGAAGAGGTGAAGATGAAGTTTTGGCATTGAAAAAGAAGAAGAAAAAATGAAGCCATAACAAATCGGCGTTGTTTGCATTGTTTGTCGTGAATTGGCTACAGCAAAGTTATAATATTGTGTCTTAAATCATCATACGGATTAACTATCAATATCAAGAAAAGGTAATGTGAACGAAAGCCTCTCATGTATTCTTTTTGTGAGGTGTGGAATATGAGGATTCAAGTGTAGGCAGCACAGTGTGAAACATTCTTTTACAAAGCTGTTTGCTCCCAACTAAATCATTTGCAGTGAATACAAAACATCCATCCAACGAAATATTTCCAGTGACGCAGGAACAGCCAGCTTCTCATAACAATTCTTCTTTGGTGGTGGTACGATGAATCCAAACAAGAAAACGCTACAAATGGTGAATCAATTGTGTGGTAAAAATCGCCGACTGAAGGCTCTCCGTGATTCGGGTATATTATACCGTCGAGCGGAGCGACTACTTGACCAGACCGAAAGTCAAAACGATAATCCTAATACCGGATCAATGTCTCCGCTTCAAGGTATATTTACACAATCGATTACGATCAAGGGGTAAAATGTTTAAGTAACTGTTTTGCGAACATTTTGTTTCAGCACCGTGTTCATCGGTTGAAGCTTTAATGCCAGCTAATGTAGAAGCTCAAAATGAACCATCGTCGAGCAATCTCGAAACACAAGCCGATGAGTTTTGTGTAAGAGAGATTGATGATTCAGATTCTGATGATTCAGATTCTGATGATTCCCACGACATGCATGACATGGAAAATATTGAATCAGACGATAATGAAGGTGATGATCCAGACTACACCAACATGTCTAGTGAAGATTGCTTGCGGTACTGGGCACTAGCTGGGAATGAATCACATTCCTCTACAAGACGTATCCTAAAAATTTTGAGAGCTAAAACAAATTTAAATTTACCAAAAGATCCCAGGACCATACTACGCACAGAGCGTCAGCCTGCTATGCTCTTAAATTTAGGAAACGGAAAGTTTTGGTACCATGGAATACGTCGTTGCCTAACAGTCGAACTGCAGTAAGTATCCTCCCAACCATGTTTCTGCACTATATATTAAGATCACTTGTTGAATCACCATATGTTTTTGTATTTCCATATTGTTTGGAATTTTGTTTTTCCATAAACACGAAGCGTGTCTTACAAAAATTAATAATACTTTTATTTCTTGTTTTAGAAAACATACAATCATACCACAAACCATTCTTTTCGACATAAACGTTGATGGCCTGCCGCTTCATAATAGATCAAAAACTCAATTTTGGCCTATTTTGCTGAAAGTTGTAGGACAACCGGATTGGCAAGTAATGATTGTTGCGATCTACAGCGGTCCTTCCAAGCCTGAAAGCAACGAAGCGTTCCTGCGACCCCTGATTCATGAAATTACCGAGCTGTACAGAACAGGATTGGAGTTGGAAGGCGATACCACAATTCGAGTTTTGTTACGGGCTATTATTGCGGATACACCGGCACGAGCCTTCATTAAAGGTAATTGATACCAATTGATTAAGCTAAGACATTTTTTTAACGTTTGTTTTCTTTAGGGGTCCAAAGTCACATGGGTAAACACGGCTGCTTGAAATGTTGTTGCGTAGGAGAGACGGTGCAGCAGCGAAGAGTATTTTTGAATACAAACGCAGCTAGACGTGAAGATCAGGCGTTTCGCAATGGAGAATACGTCTTACATCAAATAGGAACGACTCCGATAGTAGATTTGCCGAATTTTGACATCATAAAGGATGTTATTGCTGGTGACAGTCTCCACCAGGTCGATGGTGGAGTTACTAAAAAGCTATTATGTATATGGTACGTGGGAGTTCTGCCTGGAAGGAAGAGATTGATCCGTTCTTTACGATCTATTCTCGAAAAAAGGCTTCGTTCCCAAAAGTTTCCAACAGAAACGAACCAAAAATTGCGATCCTTAGAAGATTTGTCTTTTTGGAAAGCGTCCGAGTTTAAAACGTTCCTCCATTACGCAGCACCGGTGGTATTAAAAGGAGTATTAACAACGGCAGAATACCAGCATTTTATGTTGTATTTCTGTGCCATCACTATTTTTTCTTCCACGGTACACAAAAGGCTTTGGAATACAGCCGGTCAAATGTTAAAAAAATTTGTCGAAGATTACGAGCGAGTGTATTCAAAAGCAGGAGTCACATTAAACGTACACACCTTAATCCATATTCATGAGGAAGTAATACGGTTTGGGCCAATGGGAAACTATTCCACATACCCGTTTGAACGAAAATTAGGCAGCATAAAGAAAAAACTAGTAAGAACAAATTACAAATGTTTAGAACAAACAATCAAACGAATATCAGAACTAGAAAATTTTATCGTCCCATTAAAAAGCCATGTCAAAGTACCCTCTTATAAACAGAAAGGGGAGAAAAATACGTTGTTTATCAACAAAAAACTAAAGCTGAAAAATGATGGCATAAACTGTTGGTTTATCAACTATGAAAACGAAATATTCATGTTCGAATGTGTCAGATTAGTAGAAGATAAGCTAATAATTATATGTAAAATGTTTTCTAGAATTTTTGAATATTTTGACGATCCCATTTCTTCCAATGAAATTTTAATATTTGCTGCTGACATGAATGATCTTCTACCAAACGAAATAGAATTAGAATTATCCGATATTAGACTAAAGTTAGTAAAAACAACAGAAGAAAATAGTAAAGTGGTGTTTTTCCCTTTGTTACAAATACTTGACGAATGACGTGAAAAAACTAAGCAGTAACGGCAACTAATTTTACGGGATACGATTCAACATTTGTAATTGTATTTTTATTTCTTTTTTTAAACGCAAAATAAATACATGATTATCAAACAAAGAACAAGGATTACATTTTATTGAGTTTCATTCTCTTCATTATTCTTTTTTTTGAACCTATCGTAATTCATTTTTGAATATCGCAATTTAAGAATGAAAAATTGGGCCACAGCGTAATCGTCCAGGGTATTCTGTTTGGTCGAACCAATTTGTTTAAATAGCTCAACTATTGATTTGTATTGCGACATTGCGCATTTTGCAGTGTTCCTCTTTCCACTCCAGGATATAGTGCACAGCAAGGCTGGAGTAAATAGCGCTTTCAAAGTTCTTGACATCCTTTTAACAGGATTTTCTATTCTGATGCACGCTTGTAGCCAATGTAAAACTGTTTTAAAATAGTTTATGTCACTCTGCAACCTATTGTTGAATGTTTGTAAACCGTCTATTGTATCAACTGGAGTAAATTCAAAGCTATTGTTAGATCCTGTAGGAATCGGTGCAACTATTTCGAATAAGGAACCTATTGATGCTTCTATTGTTGATAATCTGGATAGTATAGGTTTCTTTTGTGTCTCCATCCATGCGCTCGCCTCATTATGCAGTACATCCGTCAGGGCAACTGAAACAATAACAAAATTAAAATTAATTGAAGACAAATGGAAATATGTTTCCATGCTCTTACGATGTATTGCTTCACGCAATGTTTTTCTTGTAAGGACTATAGGTACATCGTCTGGATCTGTAACAAAAGAGATACATAACAAGTAGAATAAATACATCTGAAAGCCTAAGATCTAAGATATATGATGAAATAAAGTAGTAATATTTGATTAAAGGAATAATAAAATCTCTTACCGAGAGCTGAATCCTGTTCAAAGGGTATCGATTCCACTTGCTCCCTCGGTCTGCCGGAAGCGGGTTGACCAGCAACAGCACCGGTAAGTGTTTCAGTCTGTACAGGTGTTTTCAGCACCAACTGCTGTATTGGTCTGCTTGGACCTACGGTGAAAAGAACACTTTAGAAGACCGAAGCAGAAGAAAATGAAAATCATACACACCCGCAGCAGCATCGTCGTGTTGTTGGTCATGAACACGCTTCAAAGATACCAACTGCTGCCTCGGTCTGCCGGAAGCGGGTTGACCAGCAACAGCACCGGTAAGTGTTTCAGTCTGTACAGGTGTTTTCAGCACCAACTGCTGTATTGGTCTGCTTGGACCTACGGTGAAAAGAACACTTTAGAAGACCGTAGCAGAAGAAGATGGAAATCATACACACCCGCAGCAGCATCATCAGGTTGTCGTTGAATCGTAACTAACTGCCGCACCGGCATACTGTTTCCTATAAAGAATGCAAACTGTAAACAACGACGCAAATATCATTATCAATCAGCAGTAAAAACACTCACCATTAGCATCACAAGCGGAAGGAATAACGTTTGTAGTTTTGAGTATAACAATCTTTTTGTTTAGTTTGTTGTGGACTGTGAAAAAGGTGAATTGGAATAATAAAAACAAATGAAATAAATGTTAAGTTGCCTTCAGCACGGCATGTACAGCATGTACCGTTAGTCACGATATTCCCTCCATATGGGGTTAACTTTCCCAAAACAATAGGTGGCTGTTTGGGACTAGAAGATCTTTCTTTGTCGTGTTTCGATTGATCGTTGAAATCCATGGCTGAAAAGTGATCAAAACACTGATTAGATCATAGCGGCATCTAATATATGAAGCACATTATTTTGTATACTTATAATGTAGCGTTACGATCGCTGGACCTAACGACACCAATGGCGCTACGCATAGGACGCTCGGTAAAAATGGCGAACTCAACACCGGTCTGGAATATAATCTCACTGTGTAAGTAATTTGCTTAACATTTCCAAATATAAATAAAGTTTCTCTCTCACACAAGCAGCAGCGGCCCGCGTCCACGATAAAACAGTTGCACCGATAAAGCAGAACAGACAGAGACAGAGACAGAGAGAGCAGCAAAAAGCAAACAAGCAGCGTGCGTGTGTGTAAATTTGTTTTTTCTTTTTATTCCGAAAATCATTTTTTGCTTGTTTACGATTATCCGTGCCCTGCGATGTTATTTCATTTGACAGCTGTCAACTTTATGCTCACAAACATCTGCATTGTGATCATCACTGTGAGCATCGCTGTGAGCATCACTGTGAGCATCACGTGAGCATAAAATGTGAGCATAATGCTGCTGGTGATGTTTACTATAAATAGACTCTTCGTAACCGCAGAAGGTTTCGCCATTCTTGATAAACAGTCCTGTGTGACCGGTTCAAATTTAGTGATAATTTCAAATCTCATAGTGGTAAATTTCCGATTGCAATAAAACAATATCAATTAGCTTTGAAAGCGCAGAGTGTTGTAAGTTGTTGATAAGGGGTGAGGAAAATGTTCACACGGGTTATAGATGAACTAACCAACCTCGCAAATCAATATGATTTCCAGTGAAGTCATATCTTTATATAAAACGTAACTTTATATTATCATTTATATAAAAACGTAAAAACAAAGTCTAAAAGATTAAGATCCCAATCTGTTATCTAAATGCCATGTACTGCTCCTATACTAATGCTGATGGAAGCCTCTATAATTGTGGTCATTTTGAATTATTCAATATAGGATACATAGCAATCGCAAATAAAGGGCTACCAAGTCAGCTAAGACACAGCCGAGGACGAATCCGTTGGGAATTGTTACGCACCAGGATGGTTCAAATTTATTAGCGCCACCTAGTGTCATTTCTTTTATCCATGGTGGCTATCCGTGCGGTAGGCGGCTGCTTATTTTCAAAATGACAGCTACCGTTGCATATATATTAATCATACTTTATTCTCAGCTCATACAAGATTAGGTCGAGTAGTACGGTTAAATAATTTTATAAAGTAGTAGTTATCAAATAAAACATTGAAATTACACATAAATCTAAAATAAAACTGGTATGGACATGCATTACAAACTGCACAGCCATTATGCACTGTGGGCGAATACACCTGGTCATAATATGAATGCTAATGTGACATTTGTCAAATTGACATCGGATAAGTCAAATCACACACATACACATTTTCGCTCACCTTCCGAAGATCTGTCGCTGCTTTCCGATACGCTTTGCGTAAATAATTAAAGTTACATAACTTCAAGTACGTTGTTATAATACTTTACTTACCAAACACTGTTTCCGTGCGTGCAGTGCAACTAACCGAATCGTTTATTTGTACCATTTTCAGCATGGCTGGTGGTGGTGATGAAAGCAAACTTACCGGACTGTCCCGCTACTTCAATGGCGAAACCCTGCGGGGCCGCGCAAATGTAAATATCATGCATGCACCGCCAACATACATTTCATCTACTCGTATAAAAGCCGCATGACTTACGCCCGTTTCTTTTAACTCTTCTTCGAGACAGGTTGCGAAGGCCACCTATGCATCCATTGGACTGCTGATTTTGTACTTCTCACTGAAGCCAAGCAAGAAGTGAGGGGCCCGCACCGTAGGTGTCTACGCTCGGTCACATAGGATTACTTCGTGAAGCGTGCCGGTGGTGAAATACATTATGCAACAGTCGAGTAAAACCTAGATATCCGTTTTCCCGTGCTTATTTCGTATATATGCATACTGATGGAGCCTATCTTTCGGATGTGAGCAGTGCTTGAGAAATGGAGTCGAATCAGCTCTTCGCATCCATCATGACCTCCATTGTTGATCTTTAAAGAGTAAGGTTTTGTAAATCTAGCTTACGGATAATGTCTTTCGCTTTGTTCAACGTATGGCCTTGTGTGCTCGAATCCGCCATTTGATGCAAATTTTCCAAATACTGATCAATGTTGTCTACCGTAGCTCCAGCACAATCGCTAGACAGGGGCAATCCCTGCAGTGCATTAGCCAGTGTGGTGCGCAGCTTCAGCAGATAACTTTCTAGCACCGCATTCCGGGATTCCAGATTGGACGTTTCGCTATCCAGCTTCAGAATACCGTTCTCCATGTTTTCAACGTGCTTTTCGAGCACAGAATTCTGCTGCTCGTAATCGATGTTCGACTTGCGTAATGTACGTAGCTCCGAATCTACGACTTTGTTATGGTCAAGAAAATCTTCCGTGAAAATGGGTATGTCATAGTCGCCCTGGCGCAACACTTTCGACTCCACCTTCCCGTTCACGTATGGAATCGACGATATGGCTACCTTTGGCTCAGACACCTCCTTCTTCTGTACCATCGCTACCTCGTTTTGTAATGCCTTAGCTTTCGCCTCATTGTTGAGTTTGTATTCCGATATCTCTTTGTTGTAGCGTTCCTTGTCCACCTCCGCCGCTTCTAAGTACGGCTTTTTTCGATCTTCCGGCAACTTTGACCATTCTTCGGCCATTATTTTCGTAATCTCAATGGGCGTTAGATTGGGATGTTTTGCCCGCACTCCTTCACGGTTCTCGTTCATGTAACGGACATATCCTGAAAAATAATTACCAAACAAAAACCATCAGTCTTGTGTGTCATGTGTGAATCTGCACACAATTGGCACTACTTAGCACCGTATGCTCACCAGTAAGCGGATGTTTCGGGGCGTTTGCATCCTTCGGTGGTTTTGGTTTCTTTTTCTTAGCGGTCTTCTGTGCCGACTGTTTACCCTTTGTTCCGCTGCCAGAAGGAACCGGGTTGTTCGGGTCGGGTGCTTTTTCGTCATTTTTAGCTGCTACCAATGGCGTTTGTTCCTGGACCGGTTCACTCGCCACGGTCGGTGTCGGTTTGTTATCTGAATCTTCTGTTTTTTCCTTTTCCATCGTAGATTGGGTATCAAATTGAAATACTGTTTTGTGGTCGCTTTATTTTGTTTGTGAAAACAGTGCAGCTCACTAACACAAGCACACGCTTGACGTTTTAATGCATTCTACGCGCGTTTGTTTATATGATCCGATCCTATACTTTCATGTAACAAAAATCGTAAATACAAACACGCTCTGTAATTTCTAAAATATTAAAAAAAAATCAAACAAAAATACAACGAATATTTAGCTCACTTTTCATTGTCTGAATGTATTTCGGTTTACTTCGTTTTGCTTTGCCCGAAAATCGTGGGCGAAGTTGGGTGCCTAGTGAGGTGTGCGCAGTGGTTTGAACGCCATATGTTTTGCATCTGTCAAAGTCGTTGCATCACAAATACAAAAAAAGAATCAAAGGAAAGTTTTTGAACATCAATTCCGCTCAATACTAAACAAGTATTATAAGCTGAACTCTCTCTCTACACGTATAATCTTCCCAATAGTGTTTAGTAACTCCAGCGTGTGGTAAAGTGTTGTTAAAGCAGCCGGTATTGTAAACAGCACACACTCACGAACACACGCAAGTACGGCAGTATTTCTGCACGTTCAATTAAACCAATTCACCCTCAATTTGCTACGGTACGGAACCATGAGCCGTGTTTTTGTTATCGGTATTAGTTAGAGGACCATTAACGCGTTAAGTGCAAAAGTGTCTGGACCGTTTTTGCGTGCTTTTGTGCTGCTCGGTGCCTACTCAGCCCTCGAGTCTACAGCGATGGCCATGAAACTGCTGCCCAACAGTGCGCTAGCTTTGCGAAAGTTCAACAAGTACCTGCGTAAAAATGTGAAAGATCAATCGGCCAGCATATTGCGCCTTTGGACAACACAATGTGAGTTCGTTTTTGCTCAACAGCTGCGAAGAAGCCAACAAATATTTGCTCACTATGCCAAGATCTGGGAGGAACGTGCCCTGCGCGAATTACTGCGGCGCTTCCGGGGACAGGTAAGACAACGGCGGCCTCCTTTTCATTCGTGGTAAAGGAGGGTAGGAGCGAATTCGTTTATGTAACAGGACAGCAACGAATTCACACCAAGGATCCCCCAAAGGAAATCAACAAGATAACATAATATCAGTGCCCAATAACCGACGTGGGTTTTGTTTTTTTGTGTGCGCCGTTTGGATCAGACGGAATGCGATAGGGTTTTATTTTTAGCGAACCGCAAAGTCACCCACCAACTACCCTACTCCTAATCATGAGTTCCGATGCACACAAAAAAACAAACAACCGTTCCGCGGATAGTACCAAAACACTCGAAATGCATTGCTAATTCATCATCCCGCTCGCTGACTGACGTGCATCTCCTTCTACGACGCGTGTTGTTTTTATCTTTGCAGGTTCAGCGGCATGCGAAAGGGTTCATACTTTCGTCCGCCGCACTGCTCACATTTGATTGGGAGCGTGAAAGAATTGAACTTGAGTCGGTGCAGGAACACATGGATGACTTTCAGTTTCTGGAGCGTCTGCAGCTGGAAACAATCTACTGCAAACGGTGCGAGAAGCGAAAGTTGATCGATGGCCGCGTGGAAGGTATCAACTATTGCTGCTGCCCGAAGAATGTCACGGAAATGTTGTCGGCCGAGCAAAACGTGTACACCGCCTGGGAACCGTACATTGAGCAGAAGCGCATGATAACATGGCGTCAGGAAATAAAGCCGGGACTGTTTGCCTACAAAGGTGCGATCGAGCGTACGCCACGGACATGAACCCTATTTTATCCTTCCAATTAATGTTACAGTTTACGTTGAGTATCCCGACGTGACGGCGGAGGACTTTCTTCATGTGCAGATCGATGTGGAGTATCGCAAAAAGTGGGACCATACTGCCGTCAATTTGGAGGTGATAGACGAAGATTCGGTCAAAGGATCCAACAGTCACATCATTTACTGGGAAGCTTTATGGCCGGTGAGTATACCAAGCCACATCCCAGGCTATGCTGCAAGATAGCCATTTGATATAAAACTCCTTTTCCCTCTCACCCGATAGAAACTGTTCGCCAATCGGGATTACGTTTACAACAGACGGTTCTTTATCGATCG
>KZ062844.1:0-11279 GCA_002091835.1 Anopheles maculatus
TTGTAGCGCCTGATAAGTAAGTAAGTAAGGACGTTCAAATGAATTTATTTTCTCCCAAGTTGTTGTTCCAAACATTACTACATTAGTACACAAAGGTATTTTGATGAATTATACCGAATTTTCGAGAACATAAATTTTGATAAAAGTGCGTAGAAACCAAAAGGAAAATCCGACCTAATAGTTTTCTCTCGTGATTAACGAAAATATTGTCCGAACTTTAGATGTTAGATGCTAGGAATATTTATGCAAACAGAGAAGCTAATCCTTTGATATTCTCATTAACTTTATGTTCACATTATTACACTAACAGCATCTCCGAATAGGAAAGATTGACATCATTACTACCACGCCCGCAACAACTTTATCATCCCTCATTAACACAAAACTGAGACACACGTAATAAAATGCAAAGCTACCAAGTAACGTTCAATCAGCAGCTATTACCCCAATTGATTCCCTCTCCGTTAAACCTTTAACAGACACGCGCCGCAAAACCACCACCGTCACACGGTAAAGACCGTCCCCAACAAACCGGAAACGAAACATCAAACCTAAATCGCAATGCAGCTGCAATTAGGCTCATCGGCTCGCATTTCTCGCGCCTCTCAAGGACATCGATCGTTCGGTGCTAATCTGCCGTCCGAATGTCTTTCAATTAATCCCTGCCGTCTGTTGTCGAAAGGACGATCCAGCCAGCCATCAACCGACCGGGTCGGTTTCACATCCGAACGCTGGTGGCCAAAACACGGCCGGCTACGATACGGCTACACACCTTCAGACGGTGAGGATTGTGTAGTGGTTAAGTTCACCAGAAAGGCAGACGCTAACCAAACGCGTTTGCTAAATCTTCACCCCAGCCTTGCACGGACGGTCGGCCAACTGACCGCAGACTCGTGCACTTCTTATCATGGCCAATGCATACACTTCAGGCGTGGTATGGCGCGAATGGTGCCACACCGAGTAAAGCGAAACGCGCGTGCAGTCGCTGTGTTTGCCGGGATCGGTGGGGGATCTGTTTTCGCTAAACCGCTTGGTAGGAATTGATGACACGCCAGGATCAACGTGCGACCGATTGCAATTTGCCACCGTGGGTGGTTTTGTCTTCCCCAACCGACCCCTTGATGAGCGAACGGACGGGGGTTATGCAGGTGTTCCGGTTGCACCGGAACTGCAATCGTCATCGAGATTGTGCAACATAAATTAATTTATTTCTTTAATGGGGCATGAATTAAATTATGGCACTTTTGTCTTCCCAAACGCCACCTGGCTATGCACACATTTGCCTGCCATGGATTAATACGGCTCAGCCACATGCAAACCATGTGGTGGATGGCCGTATACACTGGTTGTAAGTATTGAATGGAACCTTTCCATGCCGGTACGCACCCGGAGCTCATCGGCAACCCTGTGAAGTGTGTGGCTCTTGGAGTCCGAAAGTGGCTGCCCGTGTGAAGTGCGCACACCCGCACAGAGCACGGCCGTTTGTAGTGCGTGGACAGGTTTGCGATTGCACAGCACAACCTGCGACACGGCGAACATGCTAAACGTAATCAATCAAACTCGCAGCGGGAAGCGAACACCGGCAGACAAACTTTCTGTTTAGTGTGGCCTCCGCAACTAGCTTTGCGAAGGGGGTTTTCTACTGCTGCTATTGATTGACGGCTGGTTTTTGAGGTAAAAGATTTGATTTTTAAGCTAACGCTTGCATTACGTATTTTGGTTTATATTTATTCATTCTTTAAAAATCTAGTTGTTCTAGATGTTTTCGTTTAAACATTTATTGTTCATTACGTGCTTTTAATAATATAAAGTCGTTAGATTTATCGCTCTAAATGCAGAGCAAGTTCTTTTCATAACTTCATAGAACTTTTTCCATTACTAAAAACCATTTTTAACAAATTACTAAGTACAAACCACTTTTCATTTTGCTACATTTGGTAGACTAAACTGCTCCCACACACACGTGTTATTTATATATAAAGCTGATTGAACGACACACACAGTTGCTTGTTATCTTCGCTTTGATTAGGCAGAATCTTTCTAAGCATTCTTCACGGGATCGCTGCTCGCATCAAGCTTTGGTGCTTTGCTTGAACAAATCCAGGCGTACTGATGAAAGGCACGGAGAAAGATAAATAAAAATACAAGCATCTGTGAAAGAGGAACGAAAATGGCAGACAGAATGCGAGAGAGAGAGAGATGGAGAGGGAGTCAGAAGTTTCTACAGGCGCTGGTAATGCTGCTAAAAGCTCGAGCATACGGCAATTGAGATCAGACGCTCGAGTGCTATCAGTGAACAGATCATAACCACACCAAAGAGCACCAAGGAGGAAGTTTTGCTGTGAGAAAAGAAGTGATTAATCTACGAGCTAGAACAATGACCGAGGCACCAAGAGGCATGGTATAGATGGTGGAGGCGCCCGGCCCCGTGTACCGTTGTGTTGCGAAAGTGGCTTACGGTCCGTAGCCTAGGTGCCGGCGTCTCACAACGGCCAATGAACAGATGTGACTTTATGCATGTGCACTACTAGGAGCGGGCACGCGGAGGGAGGACACAATGAGGCGAATGCATATTTCAAGTGCTAACAAATTGAAGCTAAATTGTTTTTCATTCGCACAGCACACCGGACCAGGCTGGCTGGCCCGCCCCCGTCCGTTTGCCGGCAATGATTGGGGCACCCGTTCCCGCATCATCAGAAACTTTTCTTATGCCAAAGCGGGACCGTAGCATCAGTATCAGCCATCAGGCTGTGCTCAAGATATAAGACAAACATTAGAGTGCTTTCCGACACGTTTCGAAGTGCACTTGTCGATTGGGAATTAGATAAATAGACTGATTGCTTTGGAGTGGACTTGTCGATTGGGAATTAGATAAATAGACTGATTGCTTTTGAGGCTTGGTTGCGTTCGGTTTGGTTGGTGGCTGAGAAGTGCATGCAAAATTAACACTAACTGCACCGTACTCAGTCTATCCGTCAAACGATCTTGGCGAAGATTAATTGGAGCAATGCGTTTAATTCTAATCTTATTACGTTAGCCGCCACTACGTCAAATGGGTCGGGATACGGTGCGCGGTTCGATGATGCGTGTGCAAACAGCATTTAAATAAATTATTTCGATGTATTTGTATTTAGTTTTCTATAGGAATTTTCTTACGAATTTAGTTAATCAATCAATGCTTGAATCCCCGGTAAACTGTACGTTGAAAGTTAATCGCCATATAATTGTTGAAGCCACTGCAAGATCGTTCGAGGAAGCGAATGTTTGCAGTGCTCGTCTTGTTCCTAAATAGATAAAACTATGGAGGGGAATCTCTATATTAAAATTTGAGAATATTAAGAAAACTTGTTGATCTATTATTCTTATCAATTAATTGTGTATTTTTGTTAAAATACAACCGGTGTAATTTGTTTCTCTTCACTCTACACGAAACGCCCTTGTTTCGGATGTTCCGCTGATTGCCTATCTTTAGGCGGATAAGAAAAGCAACAGCAGAATAAGCACCAACGTGGTACGTTCTCTGTTCTGCAGTAATATTTAAAACGCTTTCCCGTATCATCTTTCTCACAACTTTCTTCACTATATGGCCACAAGGCGTTTTAAATTCTTTTGTTTCCCCCCCCCTAAGTACAATGGCCGCTCATTACGCTACGGCAGCTTTGTAACTGTGGTGTGGGAAGCAGACACAAGCTTATAAAAATGGATCCCGGTGCAAAGATGATGGCGATGATGATGATGATGAAGCTTGGGTGGTGAACCCTGGTTAGGGTACGGGGTTGTAGTGTAGTGAAGCTGCAAATTAGTTGAAAGTTAGCGTCAAAAATGGCAAGTACGTGTAAGAAATGTTCGGTTCCCGGTCGCTTAATAGCCGTTTATTAGGGGATGGTAAGCAGCCGAAAATTGGGGGCCAGGAATTTACGGCCAAGGCGAAGCTAAGGTATCTGGTAAATATGTTAAAACTCAACTGCATAATGTGGGAACGATCGAATCTAATAAGTCGCAGTTTGTGCTTATTTCGGTGTGAGGTGAATACAAGTGATGCCATTATATTAAGAGATGTTAGTTAATTATTTTGTGTAAGGATAAGTGATTGGTTTGCTGCTTCTACTGCGTACCAGTTACGATAGGTTCATTAAACAGCTTTAACCTTTTGCGGGTAATAATGCGGGTGCAGGTTGCGTAGACTAAATATAACATTTTCCTTCTGAGAAGAACTGTTATCGTTTAGCGGTCGGTAATACTACTGTTAACCGTCTAAACTCTAGGTGTTCTTGTAACCTCTTTTACGTCATTATAGTACAGGACAATGTTTTGAAGGTAAGTTTGAATGTCTCTGCTCTGAGGTATGCTATATATTTTCCAATCAGCACATCGTCCTTTAAAGTCTTTTAAGAATATTAAATGTAGGGCGATTACCATGTCAAATGATGCCTCTAGTAGACCTCGTAGATTTAGCAGAGCGTTGCTAAAACTAAAGCATAATGCACATTGTTGAAATTGAAATTAAAGCTGCTGACACAAAAAAACCTTTCGTAACTTTAAATACTACAATTGTGTTTGACCATTCCAATGTACTGCAAGGACTTCCTCAATCAATTAGGTTTAAATTTAAGCTTCTCACCACAAAATCACGATCCACACTTGGGACCATGCCTCCATAGCGCTTCACATCCACATATCGTGTTCACAGCCGCTTGCCATAAAGCAGCAAATAGGGTACGGTAGCGGTTTTACGGTACCCGTGCTTGACAAATGTAAATCATTTCATATATTCCCGTAATTGGTGGCATTCTTGCTTGGCGAATTTCGCCGTGTCGCAGGTTGTGCTGTGCAATCGCAAACCTGTCCACGCACTACAAACGGCCGTGCTCTGTGCGGGTGTGCGCACTTCACACGGGCAGCCACTTTCGGACTCCAAGAGCCACACACTTCACAGGGTTGCCGATGAGCTCCGGGTGCGTACCGGCATGGAAAGGTTCCATTCAATACTTACAACCAGTGTATACGGCCATCCACCACATGGTTTGCATGTGGCTGAGCCGTATTAATCCATGGCAGGCAAATGTGTGCATAGCCAGGTGGCGTTTGGGAAGACAAAAGTGCCATAATTTAATTCATGCCCCATTAAAGAAATAAATTAATTTATGTTGCACAATCTCGATGACGATTGCAGTTCCGGTGCAACCGGAACACCTGCATAACCCCCGTCCGTTCGCTCATCAAGGGGTCGGTTGGGGAAGACAAAACCACCCACGGTGGCAAATTGCAATCGGTCGCACGTTGATCCTGGCGTGTCATCAATTCCTACCAAGCGGTTTAGCGAAAACAGATCCCCCACCGATCCCGGCAAACACAGCGACTGCACGCGCGTTTCGCTTTACTCGGTGTGGCACCATTCGCGCCATACCACGCCTGAAGTGTATGCATTGGCCATGATAAGAAGTGCACGAGTCTGCGGTCAGTTGGCCGACCGTCCGTGCAAGGCTGGGGTGAAGATTTAGCAAACGCGTTTGGTTAGCGTCTGCCTTTCTGGTGAACTTAACCACTACACAATCCTCACCGTCTGAAGGTGTGTAGCCGTATCGTAGCCGGCCGTGTTTTGGCCACCAGCGTTCGGATGTGAAACCGACCCGGTCGGTTGATGGCTGGCTGGATCGTCCTTTCGACAACAGACGGCAGGGATTAATTGAAAGACATTCGGACGGCAGATTAGCACCGAACGATCGATGTCCTTGAGAGGCGCGAGAAATGCGAGCCGATGAGCCTAATTGCAGCTGCATTGCGATTTAGGTTTGATGTTTCGTTTCCGGTTTGTTGGGGACGGTCTTTACCGTGTGACGGTGGTGGTTTTGCGGCGCGTGTCTGTTAAAGGTTTAACGGAGAGGGAATCAATTGGGGTAATAGCTGCTGATTGAACGTTACTTGGTAGCTTTGCATTTTATTACGTGTGTCTCAGTTTTGTGTTAATGAGGGATGATAAAGTTGTTGCGGGCGTGGTAGTAATGATGTCAATCTTTCCTATTCGGAGATGCTGTTAGTGTAATAATGTGAACATAAAGTTAATGAGAATATCAAAGGATTAGCTTCTCTGTTTGCATAAATATTCCTAGCATCTAACATCTAAAGTTCGGACAATATTTTCGTTAATCACGAGAGAAAACTATTAGGTCGGATTTTCCTTTTGGTTTCTACGCACTTTTATCAAAATTTATGTTCTCGAAAATTCGGTATAATTCATCAAAATACCTTTGTGTACTAATGTAGTAATGTTTGGAACGACAACTTGGGAGAAAATAAATTCATTTGAACGTCCTTACTTACTTACTTATCAGGCGCTACAACCGCTTCGCAGTCTTGGTCTGCTGCAACAATCCTCGTTACTGCTAACGGTCTAGCGCCATCGTCTGCCAATCCATTGTCCTGGCCGTTCTGGCGGACGCATCAACGCCATCACTCCATCTCAGTTTGGGCCTACCACGCCTTCTCTGTCCATGTGGACGGCCTAGAATGATTTTACGCGCTGGGTCGTCCGGTGCCATTCTCATGACATGACCAGCCCACCGGAGCCTGGCGAGCCTAATTCACAGCACGATGGTGAGATCACCGTACAGCTCGTATAGATCCTCCATTGTCCTTCCACACATACGGGGCCAGAAATCCTTCGGAGCATCTCCCTGTCGAACGCGGTTAAGAGGGTATCGTCAGTTTTGGACAAAGTCCATGTCTCAGGGGCGTATGTGAGTACTGCGATTATAAAGGCACACAGAAGAAGTTACCTCAGGCTGTAGTATGACCGGTTCGCACCCTTGTACGAAATTCAACGTCTATGTCGGTTAGCGGTGCTGACTTATGATCCCAGATAGATGAAGTTTTGGACGACTTCGAAGGTGCGCGATCACCTATCTGTACATCACCCCTGCGTAAATCAGTGTTTGTTAGCAGGGCCGCTGGTGGTGCCACCATCATTTTGGTTTTTGCCTCGTTGATCTTCAACCCGAGGTTCAGTGCCGCATGCTCGATCTTTTGGTAAGCTTCTGCTACATAGGAGAGCCTCAAACCAATGATGTCTATGTCATCAGCGTATGCCAAGATCTGGAGTGACTTATACAAGATGGTCCACAAAGTTTCCACCTCCGAGTCTCGGATGGCCCTCTCTAGCGCCAGATTGAACAGGAGACAAGCGAGTCGATCTCCCTGGCGCAGACCCTTGGTGTGTAGCAAAAGGCTCTGAGAGTTCTCCTTCACCTGGCATGTGATGTTGGTCATTGTCATTCGTACAAGCCTGGTAAGCTTGGCCGGGATTTCAAATGAGCTCATTGTGTCGTATAGTTTTACTCTGGCTATGCTACCGTATGTGACTTTAAAATCAATGAAGAGATTAGAGGAGTGTAGCTGCTGCTCCGTCATCTTTTCCAAGATATGCCGCATGGTGAATATCTGGTCAGTGATTGATTTTCCGTTTCGGAATCCTCTTTGATAGTTTCCAACTATATCTTCAACGAAAGGGATAAGTCTATCTTGTATTACTAGGGAGAGAATATAGTAGGAGGTATTCAATACCGTAATTTGAACTTTCAGTTAATAACAAATATTTAAAATTTTTAGGTGTCCCTACCTGTAACTGTGTACTGAGTACCAAAAACTGGCATGTACTGCTAATAGCCTCATCATAAAGTGCTTTTTTATTTAAAAGAATTGTATCCATCACTGAAAACAACACACCAAAACACACATACTTCTGTTAAATCACAGCACGATGTGAATTAAAATGTTAGAACCCGTTTGGAAATGAAACGCCGTAGTTAACGTTCCATGAATCCGTCCAATCTTTTCCGATACCGCGATCAAACCGGATCGAGCCCATACTTTTGATGAAGCTGATACATTTCGTATACCATCGCCGCCAGCTCCCGGTTAAGTGGTTCCCCGCCCCGTGTCCACGCATCCGCGACCGATTCTTCCTCGGTGAAGATGTTCTCGGTGAACGATATCTCCATCGGTTCGTGCAGTATCATCAGGAAGGAGGACGCAATGTTAAACCCGTACGAGTAGTATTCGGCCAGCTCGCGATGAAATGATTCGTAGCTACAAAAAAGGAAAGCAAATAGGAAAATTGATAAGCGAGAAAAACAAAACAAAAACAAAAAACATCGGGTTTCCAATGTTTGATGCCGGTACGATGGAATCACCTGAAGTACGGTGGCAGTTCGCTCGGATCCGACACGCCGACGATTCTGGCAACCGTTTGTACCAGCTCACGGTGATAGGTGCGGAAAATGGTCTCGAACTGGTGCTCCCGTTCGGCGTACCCGGTTGAGTTGGCAAGGAAGACGGTATAATCGATCATCGGTGATGCGTAGCGTAGGGTTTGAAAGTCAAACATCATCACTTGCGTGGGTCTGTCGGGATCCTGCGAGATGGGAATGGAGGAAAAAAACACGGGTGCGGGTAAACGGGCATTGCGCATTTGTTAGTTTCGAGGATTCGGTTCGGTTCCGTCTCGATTGTGGCGGATTGAGGTACCACCCCGGACTTGTTGTTTACCTTCGCATCTTCATACCGGAACGCCATGTTGTTGCGCAGGTAATCACCATGGCAAATGACGGCCAGCGGTTCCCGTGGCAGCACCTTCCGTTTCGCGTGCTCCCACGGATCCGCATACAGCCGGGCAAGCTTTTCCAGGTACGCGGCCGGCACCAACCCCTGGAACCGGCTCTCCTGGAGGGATTTGATCGCACGCTTCGGTGCAACGGTCATGACCGCCTTCCACGTAAGGTCCGATATGTCGGCGGCGTAGCGAGATTCCTTAAACTTCGCAACGATGCTGTCAAACTGGGGCCGACGCGCTTCCTTCATACCGTAACACTCACCATGGAAGCGGCCCAGCTCCGTTACTGGTGAAGTGAGTTGGAAAACATAAAATTGAGATGCTATATTACCGGCCCACAAAAAAAAAAACCGATCGTTACAAACCGGCGAGCATAATGTAATCCAGCGGCAGGTTGACAACCATCGGTGCCATTTTCCAACCGGAAAAGGAAAAATCACTCATTACCATTGCCGCTTCCGTTGGTTTCCGCTCGCAGTGGTAGTATCTGGGGCGGGAAAACGAGGGGGGAAAACAACAAAAACTGTTAGCCATCGCACTGTAACAACGTGCGGATAATAGATTTGTGCCGCCATTGTTTACCTTGGATACAGTTCTGCTTTCCCGAGTGTGGGTATGATTTCCGTGTAAGCGATCATTTCATTCTCGAAAAGCGTCTCAAATTGACAGCTCGCGTACATCTCGTCGTTGCAATCGGGCGTTATCTAGTGGTGAACAATGATTCGGATAAAGGTCGCCATACAGTGTCTGCACAGTATCCACATGCCTAGCAAATGCAGCATTTGTAACTCAAACTACAAAACTATCGGTTTAAAATGTGTTATCGGTATGTGCAGGTTGTCATGGGAATAGAGGTGCAAACTAAACGTTGATTATAGAATATACAGTTCACTGCACTCCATGAAGCTGAGTACCAATAAGCAGAAATCGTTTCCCATGTTTGTAGGTTTTGCAGGAATTATGTTTCAAATGTTGGTTGTGCTATTGAACAGTAATCATTTAAGTTGTTTATTAATGAATGGTTTCATAATGAAAATGAATCTACATAACATTTGATAATGACAGGAATTTTCCTGGTGAAATGATATCGTTGCTGAAGTAATGTTTCGTGAAATTAAGTTTGTAATAGATTAGAACAGAACCAAAGCGTTCAAAGCTACGACAAACTAGTTCAGACTAGTGTTGAAATGCACATGAAGTACATATTTCGACATTCGACCATTACATCCAAAGTTTTGGATCTAAGCTAGGGATAAAAGTATGATTTGAATATATATATATAAAAAAATGTTCTGCAGCTGATCTACAGAATGTTTTTGGGAGCTAACTATTATGTGTGAGCCTTCGCCTTCATGCTAACTTTAACGAGTTTTTTTTCGGTTTGTTTTTTGTTGTCTTCTTTTGTATGCTTTGGGACACATGCATGGGGCAACCTTCGAATCATGATTCACATTAACATCCAAAACTGGTTGTCTGTGTTTACAGCCGCTTTGCACATATACTGTGTTAAAGCGATCAGCCCTATTCCGATGAATGTTTTGATTGTCATTAAATTGCTTGGAAGATACTCTCGAAGACGGATTTTAAATCTTTTTAAACATTCTGGTTGTTTAGATATCCAACTGGGTTTTGGATTAATGTTAGTTGGGAATTGGGAGAGTTTTATAGAGATAGGTGAAATAACGGAGAAATTGAATTGATGAATTTTAGTAGCAATAAAGAAGCGAACATGTACAGAGCTATCGAAACATTGGTCCTTCGAACCGGATTTTAAGCAATAAAGAAGCGAACATGTCTAGAGCTATCGAAACACTGGTTATTGCAGGATTGGTGTCGTAGCACGATATCAATATAAGTTGGCAGAAGTACAATAGGGAAAAATTGCCAAGTAAAATTAAGGATTGATTAACATGCGGCGATGTTTTGATGCATAACGATCAATCATCAACGATCAATCATTTGAACCGAGTGACACATGTGGTTTGATAAATGGAGTGATAATAAAAGTAAGTACGTAAGTACGCTTATTAACGCAAGCAGCGATTGGGCAGAGCATTGTTTCCCAATGTAAATAAAATACATTAACTGCAATGCTTTGATTAGATACATAAGTTCCTTATCTAACGCTTGTCGTTTGTAGTGCCGCTATTTGACACTTAAACAGTCTGTTTTGTTTTGCTGTTTTCTACTTTAATTGGTTAGACAAAATAAAAAAAAAACGCGTTCTGTTGAAGACTACAGTGTGTCCATGTGATGTGTGTCGCTCAGTTCGCACGATGAAATTTTTGCCCAGTCACTGTTTGCTAGACACTGCTGTAATTGAAGATTACTCGCACATGTTTGCCAGTGTGTGCAAACTTAGCATCTGAGAGTGGCAGTTTGCCGCGCGTACCTTCACTATCAGATGAAGCGTTTCCGGTTCGGTATCTTGCGCGAGCTGTGGCTGCTGTTCCAGCACTACGGTCACCACGAACGGTATCGTCAGCATGAATCCGTTCGTGACCAGCGGTTTAACTTCGACAGATTTTAGCTGCACCGTAACGCCCTCGGGAAGCTGATCGGTGAATGAAAGTTGCCCGCGTGCCACCATGCCCGGTATCAGCACATCCCGCACGTACGCTTCCTTGTGGCTTGTATCATTCATATCTGGGCACTGATACAGTATACACGA
>KZ062844.1:11330-22697 GCA_002091835.1 Anopheles maculatus
ACGACGCTGCGCCGGCTGATAAAACAATGCGTAATGCTATCGGGCCACAGCACACAGCGCAACTATCTCCGCAAACAGACAAACACACACACACACACACACACACACACGTTGATAACCCGTTAACAGAACTTGACTGCAAAATTGCGGGAACAATCGCGAAAGTAATGCGGAATGGGTCGGGGCTTTTTATCAGCTTGGTTCGGTAGCGAAAATGGCGCGGGTTCGAAATCAAAAACTGCGGTCGCGTGACATCTTCGCTGCCGATTTGGACGTACACGCGCCTGTAATAAGGGGAACGGAATGGGACGGAAGGAAAGGGCTTGGTTTCGCGCACGCGTTTAAACTTCGCACTGGTTTGAGGTGGTCGTGATAGCAATGGGCGCGTGCGTTCACCGACCGGTTCGGAGACAGACTAAGCTATCGTTGTGCTTGTTACTGTTCGGCGAGTGCTCTCTTGGAGATGCGCACGATGATGAAGCGTATGGACATATGGATTGTGTTTAAATTGTTTAAAAACATTTATTTTAATAGTAACCTGAAGTAAAAACTGACACTCTTGATTTTGGTATTTACATATAGTTTGTTAATTGTGATAAATAATAATTAATTATGAGAATAAAAAGATACAAACACGCTTTTCAAATCTTTGTATACATTTCATAATTAAACTATTGCCACTCACTGACTAAACGGGCCTTGTTTTACTTTAAATAATATAAATTCTTGTATATTAAACGAGTAAATGTCCTAGATACGTTACCACTTTCCTGGATGCTGCATCGTTCACCTAATCGTGAACCCGGCTATTAGCTTTGCGAGCGATTTGCGTGATCGACACAGAATTTCTCAACCACACACGCACACATACGCATAGTGTGCGAATGGACAATGATGATGGGTTTCATCGAACGATCACTACATCCAATTGACTTTGACATTGAACCATCGCTAACACACCTCCACGCGGTGCCGCAAACAAACAAACAAACCGCCTAGCGGATGAGCGAGTGTGAATGCGGACGTATGTGGTAGTGTGGCGCCCATAAGGTCGTCGATTGAGAGGGAGACACGGGTAAATGGATGACAAACGTGTGTTGTTTCTGTTCACGCGAGGGTCACCATTTGACGCCTAAAAGTATACTATACGGTTGACAGTGTTGCTACTGTGCGTAAGCATTTACACAACATATCGCAGCGTCAAATACGTGCTACATACAAACTGGACTTTACAGTCCGTGTGAGTAAACAGTACTTTAATGAGCTTATCGTAATTGAATTCATTATGATGAAGTGGAACACAAAAATCGTTATTCAAATTATTCGACTCTGCAACGTGACGATCGATGACGACGAGCAAAATAAAATAAAATCAATAGTTTTTATAATAAATAGTCTAATCATCGACATGTATTTAAAATGGGACTTTAATTTGTAAGGCTAGATGGTAGCAGAAATTGATTGAAATGAAGTAGACAAATAAGTTAACTCATTTAACAAATAAATGACTCAAAACGAAAAAATTCTCAATAGTTCGTCTCAACCACCTGGCATCGCTTTCTTCAGGAATGACTTTACGACTCACTCTGCAACGGCACACATCAAAACAAACAGCTTAAACCGACACCTCGTTTGCTGAAAGTATACTTCATAGTGCGTCCAAACCAAACTGCCCGGACGTTTGATGGCTAGCGACTGTTGCATCTCTGCCTAAGTGCATAGCTTATCGAGCCATCCATCCATTCAAACCTTCTCGGGAGGGTGGCAAATGAGTTTGATAAATTAAATGGCCGTATTTCTGCTGACACACAAACGCAACACCTGCACCGTGGAACAAATCGAATCAAGCTGCAAATGTATGATTCCGGGACACAGCGTGTTCAGCATCTTCAGCCTACGGTAAGCAACCAGAGTTCCGTATGAGACCAACAGTTTCGTACCGATTCCTGTTCAACCACTTGTAGTTGCTGTAGCTTTCGGACCGTACCGTTGATTAAATGTGTCATAGAAAATGGGGGAAGACATCTTGTCTGCCCGAAAGGATGGCACTCGTCGGCAGGTTTTGGGAAGTGCGAAAGTTATGATCGAACAAGGCAGTTGGAAGTGAATTTGATTACCCCGGACATTTCCGTACGGTCCATTACCGGGTGTGCGTGCACTACCCGGTTTGTGCATTTGATGTGTAGCGGCCGAAGTTTCATGGACCGGGTTAAGTCCGACACTGGCGGAACACCGGTCCAACGGTCCACCGGTCCATTTAAAACGCTCTCCGATGATTTTGTAATTTCGCTCGTAGCCAACTTTATGACACGTTATTAATTATATTTCCTGAAGTGTCGCTTTCTTGGCTGCATCGAGTCGAGCGCGGCCAGCCGTTGGATTTGGGGAGCACCTACCTATTCGGGGGGGTGGGCGGCGAGCTCGAAACCGCCACTCTGTCAGTGGTTGTGGCGTACATTCTTGAGCGGGGATATTGTTCGCGTGAAATGGCCCGCTGTTTGGAGTGCAAAAGTTAGCGCAGACATTGTAGCGCCTTGAATGTGCCGGTGTACGAAGATTCCTTTACGCTTTCGAGCACTTTGGCCACACGGAGGTCAACGGTGGTTGAGTGTGCGGTACCGGAGGATACATTTTTCTTGCGACTAAAAAGCAGGATGAAAAACACAATCCCTCTAAGTGGAAGTGTAATGGTGTCCGAAGGTGGCTGGCATGAAGTACATACCGAACGAGCGTTTGCAACACTGCAGTCGAGCAGTGTCCCCGGGTGGCTCACAGTGCATTAAGATGCGAAGCGCGGGTTTGGTCGAGGCATCGTTCGTTAGTTTTTCTGGCCCGTTTTTTTATTTGGGTGCGGCTTCCTGGGTGTGGGGGCGCTATCTGCCACACCCAATGTCTGTACTCCGGGGCTGCGGGAGACACTGATTTCTCCAAAGGGTTGCACTTTCTTTGCGCACACTGTTTTGCGGCACTGTCTGCAGGGAATAGAGACTCCGCTCGTTTATCTGTACGCCGGCAAGCGGGTTTAACATTCCCCACGGTAAGTTTCCATTTGCCACCCATTAAAGGAGAGCGCATCTTTCCAGCGCTGCAAAACTTTTACATCCGTTTTTCTTCCACCAAACGACCGAAAAGCTTCAGCGCGTTTAAGTGTTTCAACGATCTAATGCAAAGCTGTTGCAATCTTCCGCGGAACCCACCGAAGCGCCACGGTGCGGCGAGCGTGGCAGATATGAAGCGGTAGGTCCCACAAATGGAAGCACTGCACCAGGGTGAAGTTAATACTGCGGCTTACGGGCTTGGTGATGGAGCTGGATGATTAAGCCGCGTGAAAATGGTTGCTGTTGATGTCGCTGCTACTGATGCCGGTTCGGACGAGCTGATACTAGACGGTGGGTAGCAGTATTTGTTGTTTGCTTTTTGTTGCAGGCACAGGCTTTAGCAACACTTGCCAGTGCTTGTAGTTTATCGATCTTACGGCACCCTGGCGCGATGTGGGTTACGAAAAAAGGGGTTAAAGTGGGCGAAAGGGAGCGATTGTGCAGTGCATATTGCCGTTAGCTGTTTTGTGGGGAACCAGACACCGCTCGTTAGTAAATGACACCCGGGGTAATATTTTGGGCTGTGCCGAAAGGCGGAAAAGCTTACAGAAAGGTGCCCTTGAGTACTACACTGTAGGAGGGGTTGTCTTTGCTATTTGAGATTGTTCTTAATATTTATGAAATGGAAAGCAATGAGGATCTGTTGAAGGTTGTTGTGAATTCGGCAGATATAAGCAAACGTAGAATGAGCTTGAATTTGATCATGGAAATACTTTTCTAGAGCATAAATATCATTATAATCTATTGCCTAGATTATTATTTGAACTGAAAATAGTCAACTAAACAAAAATTCTTTTTCCTATTTTTATTTATACGCACAGAAATGGCTTCGTGAGTTGAATTTGCATTTACAATATTTTATTTATTTATTGTAAGGGGGGTTAAGTGTTTAGAGATGTTCGCAGGAGTGAGGTTGGATGATAACTAATTTCTATTTGCTATACATTTCTTTTACTTGCTATAATATTTAATTAATTATGGTATCGTTCACATTTTACAAACAAACTG
This sequence comes from Anopheles maculatus, assembly GCA_002091835.1. Classification (NCBI taxonomy): domain Eukaryota; kingdom Metazoa; phylum Arthropoda; class Insecta; order Diptera; family Culicidae; genus Anopheles; species Anopheles maculatus. The sequence goes on from KZ062844.1 coordinate 15,437, forward strand.
TTATACGAAACTACGGTCATGCCGTATTGTCAAGATGGTTCTCGATCGAGTGTTAGCAGTTGTGTTTAGAAGTCATTTCCTTCTACTATTATAGCTTATCCCGGACATACTCAGTTTCATATAAAAGATATCTGACTAAATAAATAAATCAATCAAAAAATGAATTAATATATAGGGATAAGATAAAAGACAAGGAGAAAATGCCATTTGAAGTTTGTAAAACGTCAACGCAAGTGGTGTTGCCTATGCGGATTCTAGCCGTAATATTAGATAATATATAAATAAATAACTAAATATAAAAATACGGCACCCTGCCGTCATAATGGAAATTAAATAAAATAAAAAAATAAATAACTAAATATACCTATAAATAAGTAAAATAATTAATTAATTAATATTAATTCAATTTCAAATACGATGGCTAGACGCTGTATTGCTTGCAAATAAATAAATAAAGAAATCCATAGATTGTAGTGATATGTTCACAGTTTTTACAATAAACCACTTAACCGTCGTGTCTATGACCAAATTTACACCCTCATCTCTACGACCGGTATACTCGGGTATCCCATACATGGGGGATGAAACAGCTGCATTTTAAAACTTTAATAACTTTTTTCTATTCATAGTTTTTTCATGAGATTTGGAAATCATGTTCATGTATCGTTATTCTTTATCATAAAATAGCTTAAATAGTTTCATATAATATTTAATAAAAATTATTAAATTAATTTTTAAAATTATACAAACAATACTTTGGGCTATCATTTTATTGTATGCTCTTGCTTTTACAATTTCATGCTAAAAATACGACTACAAAAAAAGATTATTAAAGTTTTAAAATGGAAATGTGCCATTCTCCATACAAAATACACCCGGGTATACCGGTCGTAGAGATAAGGGGTATAAAAAGAAAATTGAAGAAACAAAAGTATTTCTATTTGTTTTAAAAGTATCTCTTTTTTTGCAATATTGAAGAGGTTTGCAAGTTCTAAACATACCCAAAAAATCATTGATAGGACTTCTGTGTGAAAAGTTATTTAAGTTTGAAAAAGAAAAATATACCCGGGTTGACGGTTGAGAGTTGACGGTTAACGGTTTTCCCTTTTAATCGGACTTATCGAATGAAATCTTAAACTTTACGTATCCTTTATATATACACGCGCGTTCGCGCCAAAAATTACCTATGCTTATTCCTGATTGGTTATTTCTAATTTGTATTATGTATCGTATTTTCTTATCCTTATTATATATTCTATGTCCTTAAGTCTCCTACTTCTTATGATCTATTCTATTCTAACCTACATGTTACGTTAACATTAAATCTCTCTCTGTCTCATTACAACTACATCTATTACTAGCTATAATTAATTATATTACTATAAACTTCCCTATAAACTAAAAGTTGCCTATACTGCAGGCGCTACAAGATAACTAAAAAAAAAATAAAATATATAAATATAATAAGTGTTTGTATTTTTTAATACATAAATATATAGAAAAGTTTCTTCTTCTTCTATGTTGGCCTAACGATCTCTTGGTCATGCCTGCCATTTCTGGCTTACTAGACTTATTGTTACCGCATAGTTGGATAGTCAGTCCTCACTATGGGGGAACGGCCCAGATGAGACTTGAACGCCGGTCCTGCCGTGTGAAGACCGGCGCCGCTGTCGCATTTACCACCGGGCCGCCCTATAGAAAAGTTTAAAATGACCAAAAAAATAAAATAAAATCATTATATTAGCACGAAGTTAATTTGAAGTCACACGTAATGTAACCTAAAAGTTCGTGACAAATAAAAGGCAACGAATGAGAAAACTATTGTTTAACAATGGTGATTAATAATAAAACACATGGTTCACAAATTTTACAAAAAAAGGAAATAGTTTTTATCCTCGCATAATCGAGAATAGGCATTGCAAACTGTCATATGTTTTGTAGCATTACGGTGGTGTGGCAGTTGATGAGTTACTTCCCACTCTCGCGCGAGAGATCGGTGCGCTTTTGATGTGCACCACACATGCTGTTCGGTACAGAAATGGTAGCAAATTTCCTCCGGGACTACTTTATTCTCATAAACATCGGTTGATTACGGTGCGGTTGCTGTTGTCGTTGGTGGGTTACAGTACGTAGGTAAGGGTAGCAGATAGTTCCGGCATCCCACTGACTAGGCTGTCACTTTGTTGTCTTATTTCGAGTGAAGATCAACGCTGCTGCATCCACCAGCCGGCTGTGGCAATCGTGTGTGTCGGCCTCTTGGTAGCTTCATCATTAATCTGTCTGCAAAGGAATAGAAGGATACGCCGAACAGTGCATTGATGTTGTACGTTGTCTGTTCGCTCCGCCGAGCCGAACTTCAAATAGTGGCAATCGTTTTGGGAATGTTTCCAGGGAACGTTCCCGTGTTGGATACATTCTTTTCCCGCTGTGTACTGTACAGCAATCCAATCTGCTACAATTAATGAGCGAGAGAGTAATGCGCAAATGTGATGAGTAAACAGAAACAACAAGGAAAAAGAAAGTTATTTTCCAGCAAATGGGTAGGACGAACGGTTGCAAACAAATCAAGAGTATAGAGCAATTCCATATAACAGAAGGACAGATGGTGCTTTTGCTGATCAGAATGTACTTTTTGCGTGGTGTAACGTTTCAAAACAACATCAAACAAGGTGACAACCGGTTTGCCTAAAAGTAAAATAGCAGTAGGACACTTGCCGAGCACATGCTTACCTTTCTAATGAGAACATTAAACGAAAGCACCTCTAATGGGGGCTGGCTGGAGTTTTCTCAAGGGCAAGTGATTGGGGGAAATGCCATACGTTGACAAGCGGTACCGTCCGAAGGTCCTTCGTCGAGGTTCATTGCGAACCCTTTTTTCTCTTTCCATCACACTCTCTTGCTAGCAACACGCTCTCGTTCTCTTTTGCACCACCGTAATGTCAATGAGCTTCGTTGGCATTCACCGGTCGATGCACACGTGAGTGTAAAGTGTATTGCTTTCATCATACATGTAAATTAGAAAGAATCTCGCCAGAGACTAAAATTTCTTGCAACACACAGATGGTGGTTGTTTTGCATGGGAAGGATTTGGTCGTTCTCCATCGACCATCCCGCTGCCAGTACACGGTGAAACCCTTTAATGAATCGACAAAGTTTCGGTACGGATTGGGGAAGGTGTCACGAACGGGGGTTGTGGGAAATGAAAACTAACATTGGATTGGTCGTGTAGTGGGTCGGGCTATGGAGGGAAGGTTCATTAGCGTTTGAGGAGTTGGAGGCTTGAAGCAACTGGCAAATATAGTCACCATGTTTTCAACTAATTGCAAAACTGTTACAAAAAAGAGGAATTTAACAGTGATTATTCGCCTCACTAATCTAAGCGAGGTACAATAAAGTGCAAGTAGGATAATAGCGTTACACAATAAGAAGGTGGCCGTGCTTGTTGTGCACTGGATGTCATTGGGCGCATTCGGAAATACCGGTGCCAATAAATGTGCTAAATTTAGGGGCAGCCATCGGATGGATGAGTGATCTAATATTGTAGCTTACAGATACTGCAGGCAGTAGAATGGGGTGACTTATACTCTAGCGATTGAACATCCAATCAAGACTGATAGCCGGGTAAGGGAAAAGCGCATCGCAGTGTCTGAGGGCGGAACAATTGATAAGCCGTTTTGATCATAAACGCATATCATCATGTGAGATAGGTTTTTGATCGTAGCCGCCACAGACAGTAAAGCTGGATTGAAAGATAAGAGGAAGCGCTTTGGAACGTGTTTTATTTGAGTTTGCTAGTGGACATTGGATTTCGGTAGTGGTTGAAAACTGGACAACAATCGGTAGACGAATCGGTAGTATAAAAGGCAACCACACCATCAAACCAGTTCAACAGACAGTACAGTTGAATCCAAGAAGTGTAACGTGCAAACGAGCAGTGCAAGCAAACAGACGAGATGCGCTTCCTAATCGTGCTGGCCATGCTGGCAGCGGTGGCCATTGCCAATCCGCTGATCAACATTCGCGTCAACGTTGATAGTCAGAACGGTGCTGGTCCACTACCGCCAGGACCACCGGGACCACCACCACCACCACCACCACCGGGACCGGGACCGGATCCGGAACAGCCGCCACCGCAGCCCTACACCAAGCAGCAGCTGAAACGTGACCTGCCCGGTAACGTCCCGGACGTGGTCTACCCCGTGAACGACGAGAACCCGGCCGGAGCGTTGGTCAACATTGAGGTATTCGTTGACAACCAGCGCCAAGGCAGTGTACCAATAATTCCGGACTATCCACCACCCCAGCCCTACTAAAAAACTTCCCCGGCCGAGGAAGTAAACTCCTCGCACGTGTGGGACGAACAAATGAAGTGAACGGAAATATATCAACAAACGAATGAGATCGAAGCATTCCTTTTTATTTGTTGTGGAACTGATTTTCTGTGCGCACTCGAGAGTTCGGGGAGCAGCAAATTAGCCGCTACCGGTATGCATCCTAACGCTCCTTTTGCCAGATGCTTGGAGAGTTTGGTGACTTAGGGTGACTGACGAGTACTTCTGGGAAATGGCACGTACAATCATTAGCTTCCGATCGTTAGGGAGGATGGACCGTCTGCCTTAGATGGGTGACCATCATTTTCAAGCGAATTTCATAGCCCCATAGGAAGGAGCACGGCCGTGTGACATTTATTTACTTCTGCCCTAGGTACTCGGTACACGGCATCCAAGTTGTGCCGGAAGTATCAAGAGGAGGATGTTTCCGCGGAGTATAGTTCATGTGCTTATAGTAAAGCTTAGCGTAACTATCTCTCATCCACACACACAAACACAGACAGATAATGTTGTTTTTGTGAGTCCTGATAATTTAGGTAATTAATGCCAATTAATGTTGTCATTCGTGTTTCCGCGAAGTTTATCCAAACAACGTTTTCCCGGATAGCGTGTTTATTTAATCTGTACATTCTATTTCCGTCGATCTGTTTGTGCGATTGATAACGTACGGGATCGTTAGGTGATGGTAGCTAGAGGTAATTATCGCACCGGTTCGGTTCGGCACTCCGTAATAAACAACTTGTTGTGCGATTCATCACATAAACTGGATCGTAGAAATGTTCAATACCAAGCTGCTTTATGTTTAGACAAAAGTAAACAATATATTGATTAAAAAGATAGCAAATTTTGGTCACAAAAATTTTAGCAATAGAGTGAATTAGAAACACTAATTTATTTGAATACAAGTTGCCATATTTTTAACCATACTAATTTCTTGCTTCTAAACGAATGAGTAAAGAGATTTTAAATTAATCTTACAGTACCAGGGATAAACTTAGTAAAATATTAATATTATAAGAATCGTAAAAACTCATGATGATCAACTTGAGCCAGAGCTTAACTTTCAATACAATGCAAACTATAAATCGTTACTGCTGCTTTCATAAAACTATTGATCGTTTTTTTAATGTCAAGCAAATCGTAATTTACTTACTATACAATGGACAACGTACATCAGATTGCCAATCGTTATGCTTTTGTTACACGTTCAGGCGTGCTGTAACATGGTAACAAAATTATGACGCAATTGTGGGTAAGTAACTATGCTCCATTTGGTCTGCATCTAAATTACCTTCATCCTGAAGCTGCTTCCACCTTGATGCTTGATCACTCTAGAGCCGATTCACCAGATTACCCCGATACATTGGGTATTCTATTGAAATATTCGTGAGTTGTTTTTCCGGCTGAATGAAACAGTACGGCGAACGGTAGTCGTTTGTACCTTTGCGCTTCATGCACGGGGCGTGGACGACGAACGCTGGAAGAAGATGTCGATTCAAAACGATGATGGCACAAGGCAGGCTACGAGTTGCAGTGATTGCACTTTTCAGTGTCCATCCCTGAATTCTGACCATCTCAGCCCTTTTTCGACCCACCATGAACCGGGAGTCCGTAATCGGACCATCTGGAGCATGCTTCCTTTTGCCGGCGTAACCGCCCTGACAGGTCGGTTTTGCCATCCGATTTCCGACGCCCGGTCTCGTGCAGTCCGAAACCGGACAGCACCCGGAAAGCTACTCGGTCATGCAGGTGGCGTAATGCCGCTGTCGAGGGTCATCCTAAATACTCCCATCTGCATGCAGAGCGAAACGTCTTGTGGCTGGTGTTTCGTACTTTTAGAGCCAGCCCGTGTGCTCCGTCCCAGCTGGTGCGTGGTATTGGCTGTAAGTGGTTTAGAAGATTACTGCAGCTGTGGGAGAGTGGTTGTTCGCTTCCGTTTATTTTTTTTCCGCTTCTTTTCTGTACCAAAACCCTGCCAGCGCGTATGTTGGACGGGTAAAGGCTTAGAACGTTTACTTAGAATGTGTGTGTGTGTGTGTGTGTGTTGAGATGGTGTCCGGTTGTGCAATGTAAATTATACGACCCACTGCACGTTTTCCTTGCCTTCTCTAGATGTAGTTGATAGTAGTTTTCTTCTTCTATGCGTTCGTTTCGCTGGAGCATGTTGGTGAAAGGAGTATAAAGCTTGGGTCAGTGCAATGGAGCATTTCGCTGAGATTGAGTTTTTTTTCGTTCTGTAAAAGGTGTGAGCTTTTCAGAGATAAGAACCTTTTTGTGTAAACCATAAATCTTGGATCGTTGAAATACCATCGAAAAATGGTGTCTTAGTACAATTAATCTTCAACAATATCTGATTGGCTGTTGAAAGCTTTTAATTCACTTTAGCGCAAGTGTCGGTAACCTTCGGGAAGACAAGGTGAATATTTTGTAAATTTAATTCCATTAAGTTTTACAAAAGATTATGCCCAGTTCCTTGCAACAATAACAATCGTAAAGTTAATTTATTCATATTGATAATAAATCGTCAGAAGTACAAAAAACCATCATCAGCGTGTTAGTTGATGTTGATGTACGAGACATCGTCTTATTCCATCAAACGCTTTGTGGCGTATGCTTTCGTCTAAGAAACAGCATCACATAATGGTAACCACTGCTTGCCTTCCACAGCAAATAAAAGAAAACTGTCCCACCGCAAGACCGTGCCGCAGGGATTTCCGGGGCGAACTGTCAAGGTCTCGGGGGGGCTGGGACAAAAAGCAGCTTGTCGGCGAGCGGTTGGACAGAATGTAATAAAATGCAAAATGCTTTTGGACGATATTAGCTTTTTCATTGTTATTATTGGTGGCCCGGTCCGTTCACATCCATATGTCCGGTGGCTAACAGCTTTATAAAGCTAGCGAAAACCCTGTGTAAGGGGGGGGGGGGGGGGG
>KZ062844.1:22715-84172 GCA_002091835.1 Anopheles maculatus
GTCGTAAGAGCATTTCGCACAAAACTGCTGCCCGAACGATCGGGCCGAGAAAGATTCATTTTCTTTTGTTTTAAAGGTTTTCGGTGTAATAGTGTGCAACGAGCGAAAGATTTACTATTGCAATTTAAATTAATTGAAGGTTTGTCTACTGTGTTTTTTTTGCTTCCACCCAGTCGCTCTACTTTTGGAATTTTGGAGAAAAGAAAATGGGTCAGAACTCTAAAGAGAAATGGTGCAAAACGATGAGTTCTTCTAGAAGGAAGTGATTTTACAACAGTCTTCACTCGTTGTGTCATTAAATTTGTTAGGAAAAGAATAGAGAAAAAGATGGGGCTTTTTGTAGGATAAAGAAGAGAGAGATAGAGAGAGAGCGAGAGACTGTGGACACTTAAGAATGATTTAGTGTGTTCGATTTGTTGGTGCTACGAAAAAAGGAATTGATTCTTTCGCTCCATTCACATAGCAAAAACCCAAACTGATTCATGCGCTTATCATAGCCGAGTTAAATTGATTTGTACCGGATTATCAGAGCATGAAAAGAACGAAATTAGATTTATACATGTAATAAACCACATCATGCAGATGATGATTTTCCGTAAAACAAACACCAAACCAATGTCTATTCTAGTCCTACGAACAAAAGCAAACCTGTTACACACATGCACACAAACGCACGGTTGATGGGGTTAATGGTGCGTGTTCGCTTTATGATCGCTCCATCGTCCGGGCACCGGCAGCGGCGACATCCTTTTTAAGCATATTTCATTCATCTCTAACCTTCCGTGAGTGTATAATTTTGATTTATACGGTTACGGTACTTCGATTGCTTCCCAGCCACGTGCGCGTTTATCTCCCTGGTTCGCTGGTGGTTGTTTGGGCAAATTACATTACTGTTGCAATTCATCAAATTCTTGCCCCAGCATCCGACAATGGAACTGTCAGCGAATGAGATCCATGTCCGCCGGTCGGCCGAATGAAGAGGGCGTGGAAATTTGTGGTACATGCCCCCGGGAATGGTTGAAAGCTGAAAAGACGAGTGCCTACCGAAATCCCGTAACAGCAACCAAAAAGTTCGCAAAAGCAACCGGTAGCCTCGGTGCCGGGAAAGATAAAGTGCCCGTGCATGCAATTTCTCTCGGTCGGTTCGCATGTTTTGCGGATGTGTTTTGTGTCAGCGAAAATTAGTTAAATTTTCCGTAACGTGATCGATGACGGGGTGTCCCGTTGACAATATGGAGTGCAATTGCATCCTTTCGGCCGGTACGGTAAGGCGGTAAGGCGGTGCACGGACGCATTACGGGTAAGCCTCACTGTAACTGAAATGTGGCGCTTTTTTTTTTTGCGTTTCTTGTACACTTGATGCGCACACAGATACAAAAAACACAGTCCCAGAGAAAGGGGGGCCCGAAGAGTTCGGATGCACCAACCGTTTGAAGTGCAATTTTTCATAAAAATGTGCTTCAGACAATAATTGCATTAATGGTGGCGGTGATGATGATGATGATGATGATGCTACCGGGGTGTCGATTGCCGGGAATGCTAGACGGCGAAATTGCACATTTGTCGACGAGTGTGGGCAAACGAACATGGGTGCAGCGCATTTTAAAAAACAGTATAAATCCATCAAGGTGTGAAAAGTATCGCTTCTTGCGAGCGTTTGACGAGCGTATAATGGCGATATTTCCATGGAAAGCACTCGTTAGTATAAATCACATTATTATAAATCGTTTATTGAATGTATTTCCGTCCATTTATCAACCGTTGCCCATGCCTCATATTTTTCGCAATTGACTTTGTCTGTTTCGGGAGGGTTTTTTTTTATATTACAAGTAGTAGTTTTTTGTAGTGTTTAACGTTTTTATTCATTACAAGTTGTTGGTATTTTAAATTTGTGTTTGAAATTAAAAGATTTTGCATCAATTTTGAATATTTGAATGATTAATTTCTGTTATGTTAATTTCTGTTATTTCTGTCTGTGTTGACTTGTGTTGGTCATTAAACATCGGGATATTCACATATTTTATAGCTTCCCCTTTTTAATTTTATACTCAGAAGATGAGCAATGAAATCTGAACATCTATATAACACAATGTAAGGCTGCGATGACACCTAGAAGCAGTTCATAGCTTAAGGTAAAAGTTGGTCTGCATTAAATGATATTCAAACATTTTTTTGTATTATAGTTATGTTCGTCTGATTTAACGTTGTGCAATCAACACCATCGTATGCGTCAACGTTCGATAGTCAGATGAGATAAACATCCTGTTATCATCATAACATCCACATTAGATCGGTATTAGTATTGGGCAAATGAAGATCGAAGCAATCGAAGAAAACTTAATTTCAAATCCTATCTTTAAATCGTTTGTTTTTCTGATCGGTGCTAATATACTTATTATATATAATATACTGATGTGTTTGATGATATCATTACACAATTTATTGGTTCGGATTGAATATAAATGGGAAAGCACAAGGAAAACCTCTTGCAAGGTTGACGGCTTGGAGAGAAGAGCTTAGTCGCTTTTCGTCATGTTAGCGTGTGCTGTCAGGATAGCCGCCTGTCATCCCAACTAGGCGCCAAGTCCTTCGTTATACTGGGTGGCCCCCAACATATACTGATATACTTTTAGTTAGAGATAAGTAGGCTTAGAACTTGGCTTTACAATTAATCTAACACTTAGAAGCTATGGAGCAGGTTAAGAATGATGGGAGTGAGTGGATCGGAGACGAGCACGATAGGAATATCTATGAAATAGGAAAATTCAAACAAATCACAAGGATAATTGAACAGACGATTCGAAAGCACCAGAGAACTGTTACGACCAACTGCAGTACGCATCGAAGGGATGTCTAGGGATGTTAACTGGCATAATCATTCGACAAATAGAACATACATCGTTGATGAACGAAACAAACAACCTTGCACATGTTATTAAGTATATTTATTTATTAATAATCAAATCAGGAATAAATGTATTGACTAATTCTTTGAAGGTGATTTTGTAATTAAGTATTTTTCTTTTAGGTATCAGCAAATGGAAATGGAGATCACCAGAAGGAAAATCATTAAAGCCATGTTAAGGTGAACTTAAAGTCACACCTGCTCAACCATCCTACAATGACCTAAGGTAGGCATTATCACCCCCTTGGTGTCATGATTTGAAACGTAAAGTCACAGCTCGATTACTAATCGGTAAGTACGATCCCAGAACGCAACATAAATTATATCGATTGCAATGAAGCTGAATAATAAAGCAACGTTCCGGGGTAAACAGCAGCAACGAAAGAACGCGGACGAATGGCAATGTGGCAGTTCGTAAGTGTGCCAGCATAATGAGAGACAAATTGTCGTCGTACCGTGGTGGCGCGTTGGGAACCAATCCGCAGAAATCCTTGCTCACCTTTCATCGCCACCCGCATCCTCCCCGTACGTATCATCATGGTGGTAACCAATATGTCAGAGCACAGAGCAAGCGTATACAGGAATTCGGGCTCCGGACCGGACGAATCACGAATTAATTTCTCCGTTCTTGATTTATTGCCTTTTGCGGTCCGATAAGAAGCCATCGGGTGGGATTATCGGACGGTTCTCTCGCCCGGAAGTTCGCTCGGCAGTTGGTCAGAGTGTATTGGACTGCACTTTCCTTGGGTGTGTGTGTGTGTGTATGTTAGAGTGGGCACGGGGCTGGTGCTTCTCGTCCATGAAACGAGCCGGGAAATTATAATGTTTCCATTTCATAGATAAATGATTCATCGACGAGTGGCTGACCGGGTCCGATGGATCCGATGGTGGCAAGATGGAGGAAATGGAGTTCCCAAGCTCGCTTGAAGGACATGATGATTGCTCGATTTCCGGTCTGTTGGGTTGGAGCAATTTCCGGGCATGGGCGAGGTTGGTCAAGAAAGCGCAAGACATTGGCGTCTCCTCGCAAGCGAACCGGTGAATCGAACGGTCAAGCAGTGAATTGAGTTCCGGCTGCAAGGAAATTACGAATAACTACTACCCGCAGAACTTGCGCTTAAAGGAAACACAATAAATAGAAAGCGAAGTTTAAGCTCACTTGCCTTATCTGCCCATGTAAAATTCTTTTGACCGTTTCCTCCATTGAGCGAATGCCTCGTTCGGAACGTGTTTTGTGGCATTCTTTACTGGTGACCTTGAACAACTGGCAAAAAGGGCGTCATGAGCGCTCATTACGCCAGTCTGCGCTTGTGTCGCTTTACCGGGATACGGAATCCATCCCGCTTCATGCGCGCTAGCGTGCATTGAAAAGACGGATAAATGTGTATTTCCACCTTCAAGTTTCATGCTCGCACCCATCATCGAATGCGTCGACATTCTGGTAAATCCGGGGCCGTACAATTACGAGTACCGGCTCTGGCACGCGAGAGGATCGTTTCGTATTTCGGTTCATTTAACTTAACCATGAATAAAGGTCTCATTTCAGCGCGTCTGAATTTGGCATAATGGAGGCATCGCAGCTACCCTGCTTTAGCCGATGGAACCACACAGGCAGGCCAAACGGGAAAGGCGATATAGTCAAAATGGCCGCGTTCCTTACCACCCTCGTTTAAGGCGGGTCCCGTAAGTAACGAACAGCGGAGGGGAAAGCGTTACGGGTGGGCTTTACGTTTAATCATTAAATTTAAAACGTTTTCCATGGTGGCTTTCCCGACTAGGGCGGGCTGTCGTAAGCCGAAACGCTTATGGGGTTTACGAGTGTAGCAGAGGTGTTTGACCGTAACGGGGTGTAGTTTGCGTTCGTGAATAGTATCACCGTTCCGGTGTTTACTTTCTAAGCACTTGTTATTTGAGCAGAGATTTTCAGCGAGCTTAAATCACAGCACGGCAAGCGATCGAGGGGCAGCACGGATAGACTGCGAGTGTTTCGATGACTGTTCGATGGTTGGTTCTAGTAGCATGCTTTGTTTACATGCGTCATCACTAAAATGATATACAAAATGATGCTGTATGATAGCAGGATCCACCAAAAAAGTTATTAATTTATGCTTGTATTATATTTTACAAAGAAAAAAGTACATCTGACAACTTTATACAGCTTAGAAAATAAGGGACAGTTCTGATTGTTGGAGTATAAGTTTCTCAATATGTTACAAGCATCTAGTAAACTAGAAGACAAGTGTCTAGAACACAATCGGCTTAACAACCAACAACCAAGAGGTCTTGAACTACTATTGCTGGATTCCCTGACTTGATTATATCCGTAGCTGGATAGTAAATCCTGCATTGATACTTATGCAAAGTGTGGTCGATCGATTTTTTTAAAGGTCGTTTTTTAGCCTTAAAACGCTGTTTAGAGCCATTTTAAGCATTTTCTGCAACACAAAAAAACATTTTTCAAATGTCGTTATTTAGCCTTAAAACGCCAATTTCATTTAATATGCGTTAAAAATTTATAAATAAAAAAACTGTTTTTACCGGACATGTTTTAAAAAATTGGCAAGCGTTACGTGGAACGCTTCACAAAGCATTTCAAATATGACGTCCCAGTTCTATCTATCCTGAATCTAGTTCAATTTAGACGCGGTTCACTTCAATTTTGCATTAGTCCAGAAAGTGCAACTTATTCCAGTTCAAGCTATCCATGGTCCACTTCATTCTACCCATAGTAAAGAGGCGAATGAGGTCTCTAAGACCCAAAGCCTCTATAAATAAATGAAAAAAAAATTCTACACATAGTCCAGAAATACTGTTGCGCCTATGAGTAGGCAACCCGATAAACATGAATTTTATGTAAATATATTTGTATAGTTCAGGTTTAGGATAGGCATTAGTATTAGTGTAATATTGTAACCAAAATAGGTGAGAATACATTTGTAAGTTGAGTCTTAAGGTAAACCCCAAGCGAGTCACAGCAACGATCCGAAAGAAACCAGTAGAGCTATCGCACAAATACCTTTCACATTGTCAGTTCTAATCAGAAACCCTGTATCAGGTGCAACAACATCTAGCAGTGTCGACTGCCCACAGTAGGCATCTTTTAGTGCTAGTTCTTAAAAAAAATCTAACAAAACAGATTATGTCGCTGTTAGCAGTTAAGAGAGGGGCGTCTTTCTGTATAATCTAGACATCTGTTTAGTGATTACAGACATTCTACTGCTCTAGTTCTACTGTCTAGAATGAATATAGATTCTGCCATAGATCCCATATGATGGGATGTATAATCTAGACATCTGTTTAGTGATTACAGACATTCTACTGCTCTAGTTCTACTGTCTAGAATGAATATAGATTCTGCCATAGATCCCATATGATGGGTGCGACAACGGAAAAATAAATGTTGACTACGCAAACTCTCTGTGTACCATTAGCCTGTAATTAAATGTTTGATCGACTCATTATTTTGAATCAAGTACATTCAACAGAAGAAAATCATCTAACATTTCTCTAATATTCTCTGTCGATCGTTTGCAGTAGTGTTTTGAGATCCATAGTGAAAAAATATCCTGAATTTCATTACATTATTAATGAAACTGGTGTTGTGGTGCAATCAGTGCATTCACATACACATTATTCAGTAAAATGCTCCTTCGGTCGAACGAACGTGGATTGCGGTGATAATACAGGAGCAAAAAAACAAACGGATCTACAGGCAACAGTTAACGAAATCTTCACTAAGCTACCAAGCTTACCTGTCCGAATCGCCGACTGTAAGGAGAAGCTCTTGCAAAGCTACGTTTACAATACTGTGCCTACCGAACACGCTACGGCTGAAGCAAGAAAAAGAAAATACATGTGCAAACTACAACCGCCTTCAAATGGCCATAATATAATAAATAATATTTGTAGGCTTATTAACGGCCCTACTTTCGGCTGGGCAGCGATTGTGGTTTTGCAAGGAATGAATAATTTAACAGATAAAGTAGCATTCGCTTTCGTGCTGCTGGGTGTTTGCTGGTTCTAGTCTTATGTTTGTTATGTGCTGTATTTTTTTGTCTCTCTCGCTCTCTCTCTCTCTCCTCTCTCTCTCTCTCCCTTGCCAGCTTCTTATAGTTCATTATTCCATCCCCCTTGGGCTGCAGTTTAACCGGCGTATGATAGGAATTTAGCTCGGGTGCCTTTTATGGCCACTCGACCATCCTTATGAGCGCTTATGAGCGCCGGTTCTCTCTCTCTCTCCCTTGCCAGCTTCTTATAGTTCATTATTCCATCCCCCTTGGGCTGCAGTTTAACCGGCGTATGATAGGAATTTAGCTCGGGTGCCTTTTATGGCCACTCGACCATCCTTATGAGCGCTTATGAGCGCCGGTGTTAAGCCCCTAAAACCTGAAAGACCCGGTCCTAGCTGTAGCCGGCAGCGATAGTGCATGGGCAGAATGTTCCCCGTCGGAACGCGTCCGAACGGTGGTGTGCAACTTGCTGAAATGGTGGGTATGCTTAAGCACCGTAATTAACCGCAGCATGGAGACCGGTTTCGAAATAACGGACTTTTGAATATTGCACAAAAATGGGATCAGAAAAAAACGGCTTTCAGCGGCTCAACGGAAAGCGTGGCTGTTGCGAGAGACAACATGTTACATCGCATGCAGCAAAGTTAGTCAAATGGAAGTTAAATTACAAAAAGAAATCCTCTATATAATACGGTAGTGTGATTAGAACTGTTCACCGGTTGACGTAGTTATAGTGCGAGCTTTAACATGCTTGAAGAATTTCATCTTACGTTTGTTGGCTAATTTGTTTATACATCCTGTTGGAAAGAACAATACTGATCTAAAAATTAAACGACAAAGACATTTAAAAACCGATGACTATTCGCCGTATTGTGCAATCCTCTGCTATTTAGCTAGCTTGAAGCAAATCACTCATGTACTTACCCCAGTAGTTATAGTTGGAACAGATTTTCAACACTCGTTTCCGCTGGTTTTATCTGGTCAAGCTTTTGCAGCATCATCATCCGATTGAGCTTTGTTTCCACCTCAACGAACACGAACTGGTTGATTTACTGTACGCTTATGCTTTTTTTGTTGCTCTCGCTGTATTTTGTTGTTGCTTCCAATCGTCCCAACTCGTATTAATTGCACTCTGCGCGCGCGTCATTTCGAGACCATTCTCTGTTTTCTACCAATAAAAGTCTTAACAATCGTAAAGCAACGTTTCATCGTGCTGGCGGAACCACACTGGCACGACTCTGCCCAGCGTACTAACTTTTCATCAATTATGGTGGTCCGTCTTGTCTGCTTTGGCTCGTTATCGATGATGTTCACCGGTGCAAGGATAACAGATCAAACGGAGCGCGAGATAAACCCACCGTTGAAAGCGAAATAGCGAAAGCGACTCAAAAACGGTCGATGCGAACTGTTTGCCTTCCCAAAAGCAAAGCGGGGATCGCGGCAGATCGCGGGAAGGGTGTGACGCACGGTAGCAAAAGGCAAGTGTGCGCTTTCGCGCACTAGTGAAGATATGCTGCCGGAAGGCCAGTAAAATTGCTTGCACGTTGAAAATATATAATCATTGGCAAAAGTTTTTCCAATAAAATAAAACGAGCACGTTTAACTCTTTTGAACTGTCCATTATCTCCCGTCGCAGATCTAATCCACCGAATGTCAGCGATTCTTTCTGTGTGTTTTCCTGTCCTCATCAGTGCCACCGCATTCGTAGTGGTGTGTGTGTGTGAGTGGACCGGGAGAGGGTTTTTTTGCGGTAGCGAGAACACTTCCCCTAAAAACCCCAAACGCGGGCAAGAAACACCAAAAACCCCTTAGAAATATTTTTCTTTTGTCCCAGTGTGACCTACCGTGGGTTTTAAAAGTTCGCTAGTGAACGTGTTTGCGCACAAAAGTCTGTGTGTCTGTGTGTGTGTGTGTGGAGATGTTTGGTTTTGCGAGAAGTTCATCATAACCGGGAGTGGCTGTGGTGCTGGTGGTATAAAGTTTTAGCACACCAGCAGGTGCCGAACGCTAATGTCCTTCACTCAGTGGTGAGTTGACAGTAGTTGGTTGAAGAGCCGGTGACACACTTGAAAATGGTGTCCCACCGTATAGCCGGCAGGATGGCAGGTTAAGCGTACGGAAGATTCGGCTGTTGTGTGGTTGCGGATGCGCTCTTTCCGATTCTGGCCACGAGTCGGCAACGTACGCGATAGACACATATCTTCCCATGGTAGATTAAGTTTCAAATGATCCGTTTTATTACTTTCATCTTCAGTCTTTCCGAGTTTGCTGCTGCTGCTGTCAAATGGGGATTGTGTTGGGGCAGTTATTGACGCCTTATAGTGTCGGGTGTAAGCTTTTTGCCATATTCTGCATGCATGTTAAAGGTTCATTGAAAGGCTAAAATGTTCCAAAATGCTTAAAGATATATGGAAGTGACCCTGACAGCAAACCAAAACCTGTAAAGTGAGATACCTTTTAGTTTTCTACCAATGGTTAATTGGAAATATAGGAAATATGTCGGCATAACCATAAATGTACGTTCCAAGAACACAAAAATACAATTTTCTAAACAGTTTACAATAAATTGCATATACAATCATTTCTTGGTAGACCGTAATTTTGTATGTTTAATTTCTAAATCAAACGTCCATTCGGGCAACAAGCACCCCGATGTACAAGCTCTGTCCGGTATCAATTTTACTCCGAATATTCCACCCGCTAGTTGATAAACACATTTCGCTCAACAGACCGAATGCACCGTATTGAATGTGAAGTATCCAACAGCACGAAACATTTCTCACACATTGATATTAATGAAGTCGGAAACGTACCGTAACAATGTGTACGAATTCCAGGAGCAAAAATGACATAACAAAGCTTCTCCCATTTATTTATGGTCCAATCTGTCCATCTATCTTTTCTTGGACTTGGCACAGCAGCTATTACCGATTCCGATCCGCCATGACCAGCGTTCGTATGTGCGATCGTTGTTATATCGTTTTTCATTTTTCCTGCCAGTTTGAGAGCGCTTCCGACAGGTGTCTCCAGCATGCATTCAGGCGTTAAAATGTGAGCTGATTTTTAATTAATTCTTGTGCTTTTCAGGGCTTCGTCAGTTTTGTACCGTTTTTCTTTCGTTTTTCCTAGTATCAAACATTTCATTCCCTGGAAACAGTGGTACATTTCGTTATTCGATTAGAGTTAGCAAGGTGGCAGTGTGGTAACGAACGGAGGTACGGTTTGCTACTGATCGACGATGGAGGCGCCTGGTGGTCGTCGGTTTAGGGGGAGCTTTGGCATCCTGTTCCGTTTCCATCCATGATGCTTTGTTGCAAGTGACAGATATTTCGTGATGGAATTGTTAAAATTTGCATGTTGGAGAATGATACTCAGGGTGGTTTATAGTTTCTTGTTTTTTAAGCAGGTACTGATATTTGTTTATGCATTACAGATATTACGAATGCATAAAAATGGAATATAATTAGCCTAGGCTTGTAATAGCTAAATCAGATCCAGAAAAATGTACCTATTCATGGGAACATTGTAACAATTAGGTATATCCTTTCAGACTGTGCAGGTTATAATAAGAAGCGGAAATTTATACAAAATAGAACATAGATGAAATCCTTGCAATTACGGAGGAAAGAGAACAAAATGTTATGAAATTCTTAAAAGCTATACATTTGTGTAATTAAATTTAATTAGAAAACAAATAATTTTCATAACACATGATAAAGCTGATTAGCTTTCTTATTGTCCTAAACCATCAAAGAAATTTAATTGAACAAAGAAATTTAGTTGAATAACAAATGAACTGAACAAGAGATATGAATATGTTAAACTAAAAAGGTGAATGCCAGCAAAAAAAGCCTCTATAAAAAATATCCTCTGACGTCTGCTTGAGATATTGTTGGGAACTTGACGAAGCAAATTTGGATTACGCGATCACCCCTAGAGCAATTATTTTAAGTTACGAACTAGGTAGTATAGATTAGAAAGGACGAAGGTTAAACACGAACGAAGAACGAACTGAAGTGTAATCGATGTTATAAATTTAGAGTCATTATTCATATGGTCATATGGTCATTATTCGTTATTCGAACTATAGATAGCACAACTCTTACGATCCAGTTTGTTTTCGTCCTTTATCAGCCTGTCGTGTGCTTTATATTCTCAGCATCCCACACAACTTTTAAGAATAAATGAGCAACTTTCAACCATTCCTCAGGAAGAAACAGTATTAGTGAGAAGTTACATCCAGAAATTTAGGATAAAGCAAAGAACGAGGATTATGTAAATGCCTTGTAATTAGTGTACTACATCAGCACTGGAAAAGAATGCTGCGAGGGCTGCCATTCTGAAACTAAAATAAAAATAATATCAGTACTTTCATCCATGGATTTCTTTCAACCACAGATCATAAGTGTTTTACCAGGGTTTTGTTGCAGTTCAAGGGATTTTATCAACCTTATGCTGCGAAGGCTGCCATTCTGAAACTTAAATAAAAATAATATAAGTACTTTTATCCATGGATTTCTTTCAACCACAGATCATAAGTGTTTCACCAGGGTTTTGTTGCAGTTCAAGGGATTTTATCAACCTTATCATTCAGTATATCCAACCATATATAGAAGTACACGAGCTCGTTGGCTGGATCAAGTGAAATTGAACCTATCAAAGATCGGATGCAGATGTGGCGTTGAGGAATGCAGCCCTAGATCGAGTGTCCTGGAAACGGATTGGTGACCTGGTGATGATCTCAACCTTGGGAGGCTTAGAAGATGAGGAAGAAAAGGAAAAATATGAAGAAAAAGCAGGCGATACAGAATAATTGTAATTCTCTAGTGCCAATAATTGTGCGCCTACTTAAAATTAATGTTACCCTTCATAAATATGTTAATGAAGAACATCTAAATGAATCCACTATTAATGAAAGCAGATACCACAATATCAACTACAACTAGTATATCAAACTAGAATGAAATGGCTTTAGAAAATATTCAAAGAAAATTGGTACAAATTTGTTAAATACATCTGACAAATACCATTTTTAAAACGTCACACCAAAACGCATACACCGGTCTAGCGCACGGTCAAATTAAAACATTACCATACATGAAGATTTATCGTACCGCTTATACATTTGGAACTTTTCTTGCTGTGCCTGTGACCGATACTGTGCGGAGCGCACCATAATTCTTGCCCTTCCATTTTTGGCGTTAGACCCGACCCCGAGACACACCAGGTGACACGGCCCCGATGGCTTACGATTATTTCCGTCGTCCCTTTTTGGTGGGGATCTGTTTTTTTTTGTTGTTGTGTGTCGCTGTGTGTCTGTGTGTGTAGGTGATTAATGAGGGTGCCTGTTTGCCTACGGGATGATAAACTTTTCATGCACAATTTTTACCTTCGCGCTGGGGATACATCTTAGGCGGGGAAGGTTCCGTATTTATTTTTTTTCGCCTGCAAGTGAAAGCTCTAGGTTTAAATTGACCCAGCTGATAGCGCCGGGACTGGCTGGGCAGCTGATGAAGAAGTTAAGCGTGTGAATGAAGGTGTAGTTTAAGCGTCTTAGTGTCGGAGGGGTGATAAGCCGAACCTCAAAATGGGTCCAAATTAGCGTGCATCCGAACGTCCTTAGTTGAGCGCTTATGTTAAAGCGTTTTCCTTAGGAATAAAGTGTAATGTTCTTCACGAATGGTATATGTTCTTTTTTGGTGCGAGAAATATCTGCAGCAGGTTTGAGTGTATTGTTTCAATGTTAAGAAACGTACAGCCTTGGAAAAGTTAATGTAACGTTTGGTAAACGAAAGGAAATACTCGATAGGAAACATTTGAACGATCTCGACCAGTTTGATTGTTTATAGAGTTGGTCAAGTTTAATAACGTTTTCAATTCAGCCAAATAAAAGCAGTTCTTGCAATTTTGTGTACATAGCACAATTTACTTGCAGACGGTTTGCTTTCCAGCAACAGTTTCGTTTGGTGAACATTTCAATCCCACGAAATCCTGTTCACGTGCAGGATGATTGGTAAACTTCCCGGAAACGAACATCTCGGAAATGGTGGTTTATATTAAACGAAAAACGTTTTATTTTTCCTTTTTTTTATTTAAAAAAAGACACTTCAACCGAATAATCTTTCCTCTGGTAACGGTTGTTGGTCAGAAATTACCACGTAAAATATGGTGACAGCGCGGTGCAAAACAAACCAGCAAAAAAAAAACTTGTCGTAAGGAAAAGTAAGTACGTTCGTGAAAAGCACCCAAACTACTAGTGTCTTGGGTTCATAAATAATCATTTTTTACCCACCACATTCATCTTTCAGCCGTGCGAAGAAAAATCCGAAAAAAAAATCAGAATAGAAATGGTTTTTGAAAAAGTTTTTCAATTTCCCCAATTTTCTTTCGCGCCAAAATCGAGCTTGGGTGATTGTACCCCGGTATGCCAAACACCGTATACCGATCGATAGAAGCAATCGTTTTGCCGGCTTCCTTGCGCGGGACCGCCTGGACCGGACCGCCATCCAGTGAGGTGAGCCCGGGCAATGTACGTCAGTTGCTTCCAAGCGGAAAATATTGTGGTCGTCGACTGAAACGCAACTGCTAGCGTGACGATTGTTTGTACATATTTGCTTCTCTCCCTCGCACCTACTCCCGTCCAGCACCATCCTTCAACCATCACCATCAGACTCCATTTGCAAGACGTTCGTTCCGCTTCTCCGGTCCAAAATCGATGCAGGAAATCTTTTCGCCGTAGCAAAGTTTACCGTGCTCCTGGAGAGCGTCCTTCGGAACGGTACGTCCTTCCTGCGCACTGATTTTGCTCAATCCAATGAACTCGCACCGCAATGGTACGGTCGCCTCATATCACTGGCACGGGACCGAGATTTGCGAGCTGGTGTGTCGGCGAAAGTAGTGTACGGAGGGCGTGAAGATAAATAATGTGATTAGATCGAAATCTGTGCAGCAACTCGGGAATCGCGGTACTGCGGCCTGCGCTGCCTACCATGTGTGTGCCAAGCTTCGGCGTAGGTGAGTAGGTGGGTAGGAATGTGTGAAAATAATTACTTCACGATTCTTGTCCGTGCTGGCAGAGCTGTTAGGTGGAATTCAGTTTGTTAGTTGCACAACAGCACCCGGGCTGTTGGTAGAGTCGTTAGCAATTCAATTGTTTTTAAACAGGGTTTGTTTTTGTTTCTTTCGCGAACGGTTGGTTAAAAACGAATTGAAATGAAGGAAGGACTTCTTTATGGCTGAACGGCAAAAGAAAATTGTTTGAGTTTCTTTTTTGATAATTGAAGTAAATTTGCTTTCCAGTTTTGAAAGAATTAAAAAGCTGTGTTTTAAAGAAACAGAATGTTCAATCTGTTACTACTGGAAGGAAGTTATGGTTCTTTATGTACACTTTGAATGTTTTATTGTGGATGCTTTTGATGTAGCACTTAATACCGTTGGACAGTTACAGGGAAGTGTGACACTGAATTCAAAAATATTTTACTTCTGGATCGCAGCCTGGGTCACAAATCTTGGAAATTCTCGGGTACTTAGACATTGCTGATGTTGTAGATTCTCCCGACCTGATCAACTGTGTCCGATAAAATTCTGATTATTCTGTACAGCCAGGCGGGCTGCTGTTCTGATCTTCGCTGTTCCACGGCATACTGTTTTCTCTGTACAGATGTGAAATCATTGCTGCTTCTAAAAAGAATTCGTTAATTCGGTTGAATGATTTCTTGTTTCGTTAAAAGCATAACTCTGGTCCGGTCAAGCGTATGAAATGACGCGAAAGTCGGTACTGTCGCACAACGATCCCACTGTAACTGAATTAGCTAATTGGACTTGGACTTAGACACTAACGTGCACAAGTATTCACGGAATGGATGTACGTAGTGGTCACATACGACATAGATCGAAGGAACCGAATCGGCAACGGCGTTTCTCTACGTCAATAAACCTCCTAGAACGGAGTGTTCCTCATAAATAATCATTTTTTACCCACCACATTCATCTTTCAGCCGTGCGAAGAAAAATCCGAAAAAAATCAGAATAGAAATGGTTTTTGAAAAAGTTTTTCAATTTCCCCAATTTTCTTTCGCGCCAAAATCGAGCTTGGGTGATTGTACCCCGGTATGCCAAACACCGTATACCGATCGATAGAAGCAATCGTTTTGCCGGCTTCCTTGCGCGGGACCGCCTGGACCGGACCGCCATCCAGTGAGGTGAGCCCGGGCAATGTACGTCAGTTGCTTCCAAGCGGAAAATATTGTGGTCGTCGACTGAAACGCAACTGCTAGCGTGACGATTGTTTGTACATATTTGCTTCTCTCCCTCGCACCTACTCCCGTCCAGCACCATCCTTCAACCATCACCATCAGACTCCATTTGCAAGACGTTCGTTCCGCTTCTCCGGTCCAAAATCGATGCAGGAAATCTTTTCGCCGTAGCAAAGTTTACCGTGCTCCTGGAGAGCGTCCTTCGGAACGGTACGTCCTTCCTGCGCACTGATTTTGCTCAATCCAATGAACTCGCACCGCAATGGTACGGTCGCCTCATATCACTGGCACGGGACCGAGATTTGCGAGCTGGTGTGTCGGCGAAAGTAGTGTACGGAGGGCGTGAAGATAAATAATGTGATTAGATCGAAATCTGTGCAGCAACTCGGGAATCGCGGTACTGCGGCCTGCGCTGCCTACCATGTGTGTGCCAAGCTTCGGCGTAGGTGAGTAGGTGGGTAGGAATGTGTGAAAATAATTACTTCACGATTCTTGTCCGTGCTGGCAGAGCTGTTAGGTGGAATTCAGTTTGTTAGTTGCACAACAGCACCCGGGCTGTTGGTAGAGTCGTTAGCAATTCAATTGTTTTTAAACAGGGTTTGTTTTTGTTTCTTTCGCGAACGGTTGGTTAAAAACGAATTGAAATGAAGGAAGGACTTCTTTATGGCTGAACGGCAAAAGAAAATTGTTTGAGTTTCTTTTTTGATAATTGAAGTAAATTTGCTTTCCAGTTTTGAAAGAATTAAAAAGCTGTGTTTTAAAGAAACAGAATGTTCAATCTGTTACTACTGGAAGGAAGTTATGGTTCTTTATGTACACTTTGAATGTTTTATTGTGGATGCTTTTGATGTAGCACTTAATACCGTTGGACAGTTACAGGGAAGTGTGACACTGAATTCAAAAATATTTTACTTCTGGATCGCAGCCTGGGTCACAAATCTTGGAAATTCTCGGTTACTTAGACATTGCTGATGTTGTAGATTCTCCCGACCTGATCAACTGTGTCCGATAAAATTCTGATTATTCTGTACAGCCAGGCGGGCTGCTGTTCTGATCTTCGCTGTTCCACGGCATACTGTTTTCTCTGTAAAGATGGGAAATCATCGCTGCTTCTAAAAAGAATTCGTTAATTCGGTTGAATGATTTCTTGTTTCGTTAAAAGCATAACTCTGGTCCGGTCAGGCGTATGAAATGACGCAAAAGTCGGTACTGTCGCACAACGATCCCACTGTAACTGAATTAGCTAATTGGACTTAGACTTAGACACTAACGTGCACAAGTATTCAAGGAATGGATGTACGTAGTGGTCACATACGACATAGATCGAAGGAACCGAATCGGCAACGGCGTTTCTCTACGTCAATAAACCTCCTAGAACGGAGTGTTCTCGCTGGGACGCACAGATAGATCGCAGAGATCTGAGTCAGCGAGTTGATCTGAGTGTCAATAAGTTCGACTACGAAGGATCTCTGTGTGTTGCAGGCACGATACCGCAGCGTGGACAGGCCGAGAAGCACACAGCAACCAGTGTAATCCACATGAGCCCTCGTAAATAAACTTGGATGAACTCCAGACGTGCTCGGGTTCGGGCAATCGTAGGCCACCACATGATCCAACTGATGTTCAAATAAACTAGAAGTAGAGCATTTTAGTTGACATCAGAACTTCACCCAGATCATTAACAAGAGCAATCTCAACTGTTGTTACAGCTCACGTATACTTCTCATTCAAATAATGCGGGATATCTCATAGCATCCTTTGCAAAGAGTCTGTTGAAACTAGTAGATCACGTTCAAGCATTAACGATAGCATATGTACGATCGACTCACGCTCAAGCATTAACGATAACATATGTACGATCGGTTCACAGATGTCACAAGGCACAAGGGTATTTTATTTATAAAACAAGTAAAATTGATTTATATAAATTAGGTTTATTTAGGGTTGTTACCAACAATGTGGAAAATGTAGTGAAAATCGGGATTTGGACATCGTCTACGTAGTTACTAGAATACGTCTCAATATTTGGCTTTGAGCAACGTGAAATATCCTCACGGAGTCGTACGAAGAATGATTGCAATGCAGCATTCTCATGAAAAGCCTCTAAATTGTTAAAGGGATATATTATTTTTGGATAAGTTACAGAAGTAAGGAGTTAACGGTTCCATGACGAATTGAACATTTTATCTCGTAACTATAAAAAAGAGGAAACTTGTACAGCTTTATTAAAATTTAGCAAACTATTTTCTAGGCTAGTTTTATTTTCAGAAATTTTAAAATCAACTAGGTAAAATGCAGTTTGCTTATTCACCAAGAGTTTCAATTTCTTTCAGCACGAAACACGCTCAGAATGCACGTATCATTAGCGTAAACGTGTGATCTGAATAGTACAGCACACACACACACACGTACATTTGCTGTGCTATTTCACAAAATTGTTTGTTTCACCATCTATTCCAGCTTTGGGCTGGCGTGCCAACCAGAACTGTCGCGCAAAAAGATACACATCACGCCAAACCGCCACCGCCATCGCCATCACCACAAAAACCAACACCATTTCGGGTGGGTAAATCTTCATCCATCTGACAGAGCGCATTTCATTTCACCGGTCGCCAAGGAAACGAACGCTGCACCGATCACACGTTTCAAATACGATATGTACCACCGAAAGTGTTTTCATTGCAAGAAACTCAACTGTATCCACCGCCCGCACTACCGTTTGGGGTTGATTTTTCCGGGCGGCTGGTCTGGTGCGGTATGAAGAAATAGTTACCCTAAATCCATACCCACCCATCGCTCTTCCCCAGCAGCTTTTTCCACCCACCGGACCAACCGTACAAGGAAACCGATTGGGAAATCCGACTACCGTGCTGGGCTAAGCTCTTTGATAGCGCGATTGTGTGCCGGTGTTGACCATGTCGACGCGCTGGAACGCAAGATTGGCTCGTGCTGGTTGCGGTTTGCGGTGTAGCGCGCTTCGCAATGGGAGCGACAAACAATCGACCGCGGGCAGGCAATGGCAATGGTGGCCACGGGGCGCGCAAGGGTGTCGCGCAAACGTCAGACCGAGGTTTATTTATGCGAACGTGACAGTGAAATTCTTGTGTCAAAGCGAGAAAGCACACCAACGTTCAACTGTGATGACATTTTGACGAATGTATATTATTTATCTTACTTATACTCTGGAATGTCTTCTGCCATTTCAACCCGTTTGATATTGGTATTTCACTGTACTCCCGCCGCACTTCACCCATTTTCGCGAACCCCGTTTGCATCTTGCCAGTTGTGAGATATGGTTTCCTTGGAGGTGAAGGTCCTGCCGCTGACTGCCGGCATTCGCTGCCCGTCCGACAGCTACGCTCCGTTTACAATGGGCGTGATGCATGCGAATGCTTCCGCGTTCGAGACACAGTGGTAGCACAGCGCTACAGTGCACCACAGCACCCAGAAAACCAGTCAAGGATGTTGGGTGTCGTGATGGGCTTCCTGAAGGTGCTGGTGCGGTTTTGTCTGTGGCTGCTGCAGGAAGGCTCAAGACAGGCGTATGATTTATGGTGATGGGTTAGAATATTTTGCCAAACAATTGGTATGCTTCGGTAGAATGGGGCGTAGCTCGCCGTAGAATCTTGGTACACTCTACCATGCGAGGGTTATTTGTAAGTTGACAAAGTCACCTGAAGGTAGTTTCGGTTGAGAAAAGATAAGTGGAACAAGAACGATTGTGAGGACTAACCGTACGACGCCGGTTTCGAAATGATTGGCAGAGATGGTTTCTGCTAGTTTATTGCAACAGATGTAAGCTATATTAATGATGCTTTTCATCTGTTTTGCTATAGAGTTTTATAGAGCGAAACTTGATTTTAATTATTGATAGTTTGTCATCAGTTCCGCAACAGCAACAACAACAAAAAAATCTGACGTTTCTTTACTGGCAAACAAAATTAGCTTGTAACTCGTTTCACCCGAATCTGTGTCACTCCGAACGCAGCAGAACTTCGAAAAGTTGTGCAATGAAGTGAACATACTTAGCAAGACAACAAGTGATGCTCCGGGCCCCCCGAACCCGATTGTTCCTTGCCACCGGTTTGTTTTGCAAAAAACCGTTTTCCCAACTATTGGAGTAATTTAAGCCTTCCAGCAGCATTCGTCAGCATCTTTTCAACAGGAAGCGTACGGGGACGCCAACCGGGTAAAGTAAGGGAAGGCAAAAAAGCAACTTAAAAATCCAACACAATGCGCTCGAGTGCGCTGATTCGTCGTCCATTCTCTGTCTTCCCACCGGGTTACAGCATTTCCCCAAATGGCCCGACGGTTACTAGGCTCATCATGTTCTCATTAGGCTTGACAGGCAGTCTGAAGTGATGCTGCAAGTGCCGGGCATTAAACCATTACATCGCTCTCTCGCTTCTCTACGCTCTACGGTAACCTCATTAAAACTTCCAACCATGTCCATTCGGCCAAGCGGGAACCGTTTTTTCGCATTGTTGATGTTTTTCTCCCGGGTCCGTCCGGGCTGGGACGTAAATTGGTGAGTTGTTTTTCATTTGGCAGCAAACCAAGCAGACCTCCGTGTTTGAAAAAGAGTGTCGGCGGGTGCGGCTCGCTGCACCATCCTTCGCACCGGATACCGGTGACGGCAATTGTTAGTTGGGCGAAAGTTTTAGTAAAATCTAAGGTAATTTGCATTCGTACTTCGGCCCCAAAATGCAAAGGCAAACTTTGGACCCTAACCGACAACCACCCGGCAGCTGAGTGGCGAATGAATTCAATTAAAATCGATTGTTTGTACTGATGCGGGGGTATGTGCCGGGGTGGTACCGGAGGTGATCGGGCGAAGAGTTTGCCTCGCTCATAATTGGCCCGTGCGGGGTGGGGGCTGGCTGGGTGGTTAGTAGTTTTACTTTCCATTGTAACCGTTTGGGGGTGCGATTAAGGGCGACGAGTACGGTGAAAAATTAAACAGCGATGAAATGTCGCTGTTGCTTTGAAGAATATTAAATAGATTTGTACCTATCAAAACAAAATAACATGTAGTGGGGAAAACAAAAACAAGACCCATTAAAATGTTTTGTAATTGAAAATGTTACAATACTTACAGCTACAGATTCTCTCGAGTGGCGTCCGCTCGTACGGGTCGGAAATAATGCTGAGAAACGAAGCTTTTTTACCGTAAATCGAAATTTAATATCTTATTGAAAGTATTTTATGGGTTTTCCTTCGTTCGGAGCAAAGTTTTTCCGAAGCTAGTGCCGAACTGCTAGCTAGCACAATATGGTTCATTCTGTGGTCATCCGAAAACTATTTTTCGCCGGGATTGAAATTTGACCATTTCGAATGGGTTTGGTCCCCATCGACGCCGGCAGAGCGGGTCGTTTCCTTAAGGATGGAAAAAGTTGTTCGTTCAATTTCTGTTTCCAACCACCAGTCTTGGTGGGTGGAGCGGGGGGAGAGAGAGAAAGGGGGATTTGAGAGGGAATGTTTCGGCACCTTCGCGTGGCATAATGTTTTTTTCCCCAGAAAACCCGGTAGTCCTTTCGGGCGAAGATGCAGTTAGGTTTGGGTGTGATTGATTCTAAAATGCATCCATTTCAGTGAAACGTGCCCAGATGCAGAAAAACTCACTCGGTTCGTACACAAACACACGCGTCTCCCGCCGGCATGGTGTGATTCCCGTCCAGGGCGTCGTCATTGTGGGACCGTTGTTACCTGACCTAATGTCGTGCTTGAAGGTGTTAGTTTTTTTGTTGTTGTGTGTACTCACTCACTAACTGACTTCGGACGGGTAAAGTCCGTGCTGCAAGAAGCATACGCAACCGAAGTAGTTTCCAACGAGCTGGAAACCGACCGTA
The DNA here is from genome assembly GCA_002091835.1 of Anopheles maculatus. NCBI lineage: Eukaryota > Metazoa > Arthropoda > Insecta > Diptera > Culicidae > Anopheles > Anopheles maculatus. The sequence goes on from KZ062844.1 coordinate 43,735, forward strand.
TGCATGTACGGTAGGGCTTTCGCCCAACTGTGCCGCACCGGTGCGATCGTTTTCAAGGAAGGAGAACAAAAATAAAACAAGTTGTTAGATGTCGTGAATGCAAGATGCACAATTATTTTCCCCAATGTGCATCGGCCGGGGTTTTCGTGCGGCAAGGGGGCTGGTGCGGGCAGCATGGGTCAAATTCCAATTTCCCACATCCATCACCGAGAGGGGACGCCGGGAGCGCAACGGAACGAAGGTACCGGTAACGCTATGGGCAGCAAGTTTGCTGCCAGCGAGTGGACGTATCCTGTCGTCGGAGCAAGTCCTGCGGTTCAAGTGGCGGAATTCGACCCGACACCGAGAAACTTTGCCCCATTCATCTCGGCCCGGCCAGGCAGGCGATGAAATCTGAGGATCCGAAGTCGTCGTCAGACGATGCCGGGCCAAACCCGGCCAGAGCCAACGACGACGCTCGACAATATCTTCATCTATCTCGGGCAAACGGGCACGGGATGCTTTTCGGGTGAGCGGGACGGGTACGTAAGTGGGTGCGGAGGGGAAGGCACGGCAAGCGGTACAGTGGTAAGTGCATGATGCCGTTGCACGAACAAAGTTCGTAAGGATCGTAGCTCATTTAGGATGCAGGGCGTAGAAACCCTAGCACGAAGTTCCACTCAAGTATCACGTAAATGGAAAATATTTAAAACTTTTATTTCCAAAGCTAAAGCGGCGAAGGGGTTTCGGCCCCGCTTGTATGCACCTGCTTTCCGTACGCTATGTTCTGCGTGCCAATGCCATTGCACCCGACAACAAAAGACTTTTGCCACCGTCCGGTACGGTACGGAATGTTACGCTTCACGCAGCAAAAACATCACCGCTCCACGTACGGTGCAAAATAATAATAGTAAAATATCATCATCTAACTCCAACGCATCGATGCATCTTTGTCCGGGTGCCTTTTTTTTGTGTGTGCTGGTTCTTCAGAGGAGCGTTTTTCGTACAGCTCTGTCCATCGTCAGCACACATGCATTCCATTTGCACCATGCAAGATATCCGAGAACGGAAATACTATTGCCAGTAGGTGTCCTCAGATTCTGGAAAGGCATTTCGAATGGGTTTGGTCCCCATCGACGCCGGCAGAGCGGGTCGTTTCCTTAAGGATGGAAAAAGTTGTTCGTTCAATTTCTGTTTCCAACCACCAGTCTTGGTGGGTGGATATTGTTTGGACTGCGAGAGAGAAAAAGCACCAGGTTCGGTTTCAGAAAGAAAAGCTACCATGTGTTGGAAAATGTCAAGACGCCAAGCAACCCTACGTTGACATGACGAATAAGTTACGCGATGAGATTTAGAACCGATGTCAAATAGTTTTCATGTTTTATGGTGTACAGATTGTGGGTTTTATTGCGATGCAACCGATGAACTCATCCGGAGATTATTTGCTTGGCTTGTAAGTGATTCGGTTGTTTGTTGATGTATCTGCGCTGATATCGCATCAGATAAGGCGATTAAATTTGAATATAACAAATTTATTTGTGATTTCAATGTACGATAAGCTAAATATTTTAAAACATTCATCGGTACAGTAGTACGAGGAATACGAGAAGTATGTGTAAAGTAGCTATAAACAAATGTAATAAGCCATTGACTACTAAATTTAAGAAAAAAAGGAGCCTATTTAATTTAGGGCGTGTAGTGACATGTCTTTACAATCCAACTATGCTCTGCCTACTCTAATGTTTTAATTTAACTTCTTTAAAGTTTGTTATGTTCATTACAACTATCCACGCTACTTTTACTCGACGTTTGAATCCAACACAGGTTGGTTGGGACTTTTTATTGGAAAAGTGGATACTTCGGTTTAGCGGTTTTGCCCGTAGCTGGATAGTGAGTCCTGCCAACGGGGAGGCGGTCCGGAAGGGGTTCGAACCCCGGTCCTGCCATGTGAAGACCAGTGTCATGTGACGTTATTTAACTTAGCTTCTTGATGGATTTGACAAGAGCAATAAAGAGCCATATGTTTATTATAGACTATTTGAGTGCTTTTCCCAGGTAAAAGATTCATTAAAGCAGGTGAACTTAATCTATATTTTGACTAGTTATACGTCTAGCATGGTCTGGTCGCAAGACCGCACATTGAATCGATTCCTGTCCGCATTAAACTATTCGTTGGCAGGACTAACTATCCAGATACGTGTAAACTAAGTCAAGGCGAGGCCAAGAACTGTTAAGGTGGTTGTTAAATCAAATAAATAAAAATAATAATATGTAAAACAAGTAATAACATTAGCTTTATTAAGCAAACTTAATAATTATTTGATAATCAATACGTATATTGTTGATTATTTTATACAGTTTTTTCCCCACATTTTGCCGTAATGAATTTGCCGATGGGACCGATGGAAGAGCGCTCTAGCGATTAATTAAATAAAGTTTTCTGAGCAAATAAACTTCCATCCTTCAATTGCGCTTTTCTCACGTGCCGCGCTTAGCCACGACTGATATCATTTGATTTGAAGCAGCACCCGTCTAACAACCGGCATTGAATGGCACGTTTGGGAAAGCACTAAAAGATTTCCACGCAGCACACCCCCCGTTCTCTACGCCACCTCTCTACCACCCTCCCCCTGGGACAGCGAGAAAGCACATTAGATTTACCCAATGCTGGCCTTGTACGCTTTCCCATCCATCCTGACAGCGCGGTGCCCGTGCTTCTTAAATAAAGCGAAAAATATTGCAATGATCTTGTGCAAGAGCACACATGGCAGCACACATCTCACGTGCTTCATGATTTATGATGAAGCATAAAACACTAATATCCGCCTTACCTTTCAATACCTGCCAGAATCACTATATTGTACGGTTGTACGGTGGTACGGTGCCCGTGTGCACGTTTTTCACCTGATGCGAGCGAAGAATTCACTCGCCAGATCGAGTCTGAACGGGTCGGCACCCAGCACAAACACACCACCTCACGCTCCAGCCTTCCCCCAGCGCTCTCTCATCTGGGAAAGGGTGTGCATATTTCAGCAAAACAGAATGCATCTATGTGCGCCGGTACGGCATATGTGCAAGGGGGTTATGATTTGTTCGGCAACCATGCAGCAAAGAACCGTATCCGAGGCCTGGATCTTGCCTGGGACACCTGCTCGGTGTGTGTGTGGAATGTGCGCTCGCGAGCGGCCATTTCTTGCCCTTGCACCCTGGCAAGCATTACACGCAAGCTAGCGAAAGAATATCGCAGGCGATCTTAACGGCATGCGGACGAGTGCAGGGAATGACACACCCAAGGCATCACCTTAATCTTCTGTTTTGTTGAGCGGGAATTGCTGCATAGCTTTTTCCGGTGGCAGAAGCGGCACGAGCAGGAGGAAATGGGTTTGAATGCATGAATGAGTTTCAGCGAGGAAATTTGATTAGTTTATGCAACCGTTATTTGGTTGCATTTCACCACATATCGACGTAAGATTGGTAAGCTTAAGATAGTTTGCGATGGTTGATGTGCTGGTGTAGTGAAATTCGTGACTCGTGGGTCCTTTCACATTTATTTTCATTTGCTTCATTTATCTTCATTTTCAATTGGTGAGAGAAAATTGAGTACTAATATAAATTCCTTACGATTCCTGGAATAAATAGCTTACACAAACAAACGGTTCATCACAAAGGTTTCACAGGTTTGAAAGGCACAAAAACCTGCACATATGCATTTATTTCGATTGCTTTACGAAGCCCTTTTACAAACGCGTATTGCCAGCGCACGCACGAAACTTTTTTTTCGCCACGTTGCAGTTCCTTCCCCCCCCCCTTTTGGCAAACCGCAGTGAAGAGTAAATACGTGAAGATTTGAGTTTTTGAGCAAAGAGTTTTGTGAAATGGCAAAAGTTTCGTTACCGCTTTGAATTGTGGTGTGCCAAATTTGCATCTGCCGTTTGTGTAGAAAATTGAGCCTTCGGGCTCGTACCAATTGATGGGGGAGTGAATATGTCCCGGATTACAGTGCAACACCACTGCCAAACCACAACGCTCAATGGTTGTTTGATATGCGGTTGCATCCGGTTGCAAGTGGGATCGAATGGAATCGCTGAAAAAGTTTTTGTTTGGATGCAAATGCAGTGACAGAAAGGCGGAAGATTTGACGGAACTTGGTTCAATCAATTAATAACAGTGAACAGTGAATAATGGGTAATGGTAAAGTTTGGGCTGCTGAAACTGTGCACACTTTTACTAATTCAAATTAAATTACATAGATAAATTCAATGTTTTTTTACTGTAGCAAGTAGAGCCATCGGCATCTTTAAGTTATCCACATCATCATAGTTTCGAAAAATTGAAATGTATAAATTCATTCCTTATGGTCACGATAAACTCACTCCATCACATTCATTTCAATCCGTCTCGTTCGTCACGATGTCTGTCACTGTTCTATTTCAACTGTATAGTTCTGTATAGTTCCCTAGGAGCAGGCCAAGAAAGAAGAAGAGATTTCTTGTAATGGTGCATTATTTCACCAAAATTCACACACATGTTTGCTCTTTTTTACCAAGACACTTCGAATAGTTTTTGGACTTTCTAGTAAATAAGAATTTTTGTCTATTAAGGAGCTGCGTGTCTATGGGGCGGCCCGGTGGTGTATACGATAGCGGCGCCGGTCTTCACACGGTAAAGAGGCGAATGAGGTCTATGAGACCGAAAGCCTCTATAAATAAATGAAAAAAAAAGGTCTTCACACGGCAGGACCGGGGTTCGAATTCCGGCGGACCGCCTCCCCGTACGCAGGACTGACTATCCAGCTACGGGTATAACTAAGTCACAGAGAGCTAGCAATTCCTAGCAGGCCAAGACCTACAAAGGTTGTAGTGCCAGAGAAGAAGAAGAAGAAGAAGGAGCTGCGTATTGTGATAATCAGCTTTAAAAATTCGCTCAAACTGATACTTTAAGTGTTTTGGAGTGCATTGGCAAAGATTTGGAGATTTTTCAGTTAAGCTAGAGGTAGCAAATGCCATATTAACGTTATTTTTTAGCATAAAGTATATCTCCATCCTTAAACATATAAGATACTTTGTTATCGGAAACAATAAATAGGATACTTACAGAGTGTCGTGGATTACAAAAACATAATCACTTTGAACAATTGATGAGAAATAATAGAGGATTTTCCAGAGAAAAAGGGTTCAACTTTTTGTAGAAATTGTCTCTCGTCTTGGGAAGACTAAGAACGATTCACCTAGCTGCAAACTAGATTGTTAAAAGAGCTAACGAGCTCCAGCGAACAGCCAGAGGTAATCTATTCCGTGTAACTGACGCTACAGAAATATCCAGAGTTTCTGCTGAATAGGCATTAGTTTTGACAGACATCTATAACTCCTAGTTTAGTTTCAATCCGGTACCTAAAGGCTTGTTCTAGTTATAGTAATGTTATTTTGGAATTTCGGATAATGACAAAAGACGATTTGATTTTTCATGAAGGTTTACAGATAACATAAGTATCTACAGGGTTTACAATCATTTGCGTAAAAAAAGGCCGAAAGTCAATAATGATACCTATGTATAACTTACTTAAGCGTCGAGTGCATTCCAGACTCACGAAAGCTACTGTGTTGTCTAAATGGATGAAAATTGTGTTGTGGAGATAGTTTTTGATAATCATTTAATGACATGTAAATTTTTCCTCGAAAAATATCTGATTTGCTAACGTGATGCTCGCTTCGATTGAGATAATAACCTTTTTAAACCAAATTCCATCACAACGTGCAAACAGCATAATGCGTTTCTCTTGAGTGAGGCCACGATTGAATACACACACACACGTTCATTCTCAACCCATCGTACCCGCTGAATACATTAGCGAACTAATTAAGATGTTGTCAGGAGTTTGCAGTTTTTTTTTGGTTGCTCGTCCCTCCATCCCAACGTTCAATACATATTTGCAAAATGAACTAGCACACTTTGCATTAACATCGGGCAGTGTTTGTTTTGTTGCCCACAGTTTGGCGTCGGTAGGATGTCGTTAGCTTTCAAAACAGGATAGTTGAGCTACTGAAATGGAGCATAAATGAGCAAACTTTCGCACCGCCCGGCCACATAATTATCTAGCCCCAGCTTTGAGGTTGACCCGCGTCATGCACTGCGAATGAATGAATGAATGACACTAACATCCGTACGGACAAAGCAAAAGGGTTGGGATTTCCTTCCAGGGTTGGCTTCCACCGTCCATAGACCCGGGCCTGCGCCCTTGGTAGGTGTGGTGCAATGATTTTGTGTAATTACAATGATTATCCAAGGTTCATTATTTGTAAATAGTGTCACGATGGCGGCGAGTGTTTTAATGATGCTGTTGCTGTGCATTGTAATGACTGATGCCGAGGGTGTATAGACCGAGCACAGTACAAATAAGCTGAAGTGCAGCAGACTTTTGTTGCCGCAATTCATAATTGCATTGCTGTGCATGGGCAGAAAGTGTGCAAAGTTTGAAGCAGATAAGCAGAAGCAAAGTTATGGTAGTTAAAGTTTTTTTTGCTAACAGAAAGTTAGCTAAGAATGTTAGAAATCCTAATGAAATAATCGTTACTACCAGTGCACGCCCACACATGAGCGAACGTAACGTAAGTCAAACGTAAAGCAAATTTTAATTAAAACCGAAAGTCTCCAGTAGTAACACCGTCGCTAGTGTATCTGCTTGACATGTATCTAAATGCTTCATTACTTCGTAGCAGGAACTTCCCAAGACGGGGTGCTAATGAGTGTCACGATGTAATTATAGAATGCATCTGGAGGGTTGTGCATCGTTACGGTCCCTGCACGAGAAACAGTCGCCGACGCTAGCAATGGGACGACGATCGTCGTCCTGTATCCGGTAGTATTTATCTCCTGCCAATGATGACGACGAATCGGATGGGCACCATTTTCTTCCCTAGCTTGCTCGCTCGACTAACTGTCAACGCTGCTCATGGAAACTGTGCTCACAGTACACTAGTTTGCCGGTGCCGGTGATTGTCACATTGAACACGCCATTTCGGCTAAAGTTTTGGTACGGCCAATTCCTTAGGCACTTTGGGGACTGCACTAGAATATTCCGGGGCCGGGAATGCAGTCCCACGTATTTGAGCCAGTTCATTACTAGTGGCTAGACGAAAGCACATTCGCCCGAAGTTTCCGTCAGCGGGCAGGAAATCCTGAGCGCCACATCGAATATCCCACTGGCGGGAGAGAGAGAGTGAGAGCCCTTTAATTGCCAAAAGTTAGTTCAAATCAGCTTGCCATTGGCACTCTAGAATGATTTCCATTCCGAAACAGTTCGTAGGAAAATGGTCCACGCATTATTGGACGAACATTGCAGAAACTGCAGCAGCAGCAGCAGAGCTGTAAACTGTCCGGTTTGAAGCTCTCGAAAAACTTGCATCACCACAGGTTGCACTATTTTGACATGCAAAATGGTTGCCAACAAGTCTATATTGGCACCGGGTAAATAGAGCCATGACAGGCAATAAAATCATTACTCAAACACAGGGATCCGGTGAAGGTTTTGCTGCATGCCACTGACAGTGGCAAAGTGGAAGAGCACGGGAGCGTAAGTTTTAAGTTGGAAAAATTATTTGAGCAATTGAATTGATAAGTGGTCTAAGCATTTCCGAGAGCCGACATGTAGGTTGAGGAAACGGTCTGGGATAAATATGATATCCAGACCTGACGAAAGAAGATGAACTTCCCAAATGTCAAGGCCACTGTGTCCATATAGCAAAACTAATTTCTAGTTTTTGTTTTATTCTTGTAGGACACCCTGGAAGTATTAAATAATTTCTGCCTAACTCCAAAACAAAGTCATTGTTCCAAGCAAATCTAAACCGTACCCAGTCTTGTTTGTACGCGTTTTGATTCTACGTATGATAGTTTATATGTTATTCGACGTTAAGTTGTACGAGAATAATTAGTTTCTTCGCGAAGGTCCCGCAAATTTGTATAACATGTTTGCATTTACTTTAAATAAGCCTGACAAATTTATACAACGATTTCGGTCGTGATGTATGTCCTGATTACTTCTAATTCCTGTTTTGGCACATTAACCTCGAATGCAGTTTGGCCTATCAATTTTGACATTTTTGACTCAATTTAGTCGTAGTTGGGTAATCTGTCCTGTATTTGAGGAAACGGTCTGGGATAAATATGATATCCAGACCTGACGAAGGAAGATGAACGTCCCAAATGTCAAGGCCACTGTGTCCATATAGCAAAACTAATTTCTAGTTTTTGTTTTATTCTTGTAGGACGCCTTGGAAGTATTAAATAATTTCTGGCTAACTCCAAAACAAAGTCATTGTTCCAAGCAAATCTAAACCGTACCCAGTCTTGTTTGTACGCCATCACAGTCTTTGATACTCGTAGCGTGAACAATATTTTAATAATTTACTACCCACGTTGTGTATTGACTTATTGGAGTATTATTTTTGTACCGTACCCGTACCATCAGTGCTCGTTTTTTGCTTTGTCCGAGGGTGCAAAAGTTCGTTACGAGAGCAGTCCAATTTTCCTGCGCCAAGTAATAGCAAAGTTGATTTTTTTACGATTATTTTATCGCATCCTTCTTCCCATCCACACTGGGCAGGAGGATCTCTAGAGCCTAGATTCCAGTGTTTCCGGCCATTCCGGGTGCCTCCGGTACGTATCACAGCACAGCGGCTGGCAGCACAGTGGTTCATATCATTTTCATATCCCGCATCCCGCTAGTGTCACTAACCTACTACACCCGGGCAGGAGTGGCTGTGAGCGAACGGAAAAGACAATCACTTTATTGCAGGAAAATTTCATCTTGCTCGGCTGTTTTACCGCCACCTCCTCCCCTTCCCCCCTCGTACTCGTGCCCCAGCGGAAAGGACACACAAAAAGCTTATCATTTTCGCGCGTCTGCCTGTCATAAATTTTATTCCCATCCCCGCTGCAGCCCATTCGGGACAATAATCGACCGGAAGTCGCCTGACGATTGTCTCTTTTCGTTCCACGGTTGACGTGAAACGGCTCTTCCTGACCTCAACTTTGATCCACGCTTGACCTGTTTCGGGTGGGGGGTTTTCTATGATTCTTCCCGTGCATGCCAACGGGCAAGCGTTAGGTAGTAGTAGCACGTGTGAACAGAGGAGAGCACACAGGATGTAGAGCAGGGGCAAAAGTAGCGCAAGATTCCTATTGAATTATGCTGCTATGGTAGCGCTAGCACGCTGCTGCTGCATGAACGTGGCTGTATCACATACGTGCGGCTTCTTCCGGCAAGTAGTGCACTGTACGAAATATTGGATATTTGATTGGATCGGTCAGCGGCTGGCATTTTTATAGAAGAATGTACCCAACGCATACCACCGTTTCACGGTTTTCCAATTCTACCGTTGACTAGTTTGAAGCATTGCATGAGATCAGAAGAAACAGAGAGAGGGAGCGAGAGAGAGAGAGAGAGAGAGAGAGAGCGCGAGAGAAAAAATGCGAATTGATTGCAGCGCGTGTTTGGCCGTTTGATGCGCTCGTAAACCTATTCACTGTTCGAGGGGGTTGTTTTACGACACGGCAAGAGTTGAGCTATTTGTCAGGTTGGGCCATAGTAAGACATGGTGCGGGTCGCGTTTCATTTTCGTCTTTGATTGCGCCCGGGTTTGCTGGTGGATTCATCAGATTGTTGATTTGATAACGGGTAGGATCCATCAGATTGATTGATCCTTAACCCAGCAAAATGGCATTCGAAACCGTTTCAGTGTTTATGATTTTTGTGTTTTTATGCAAAATAGGTGATGACATGCTGACCATGCTGGACGCTTTATCGTGTCACCCGGCTGCTGATGGTTGCGCGATAACCAATTTTTATCATGTAGGAGAACGCATTATTTTGATTGCACGAAACTCGATTATTACGATTTAATGTACGCTAGAGCGGGCGCCGTAACAAACAGAATGAAGCGTGCTTACCAGTTTTAATGCTTGATGCAATAGGATTCTTTTACAGCAGCATTATAATGCGTTAATAATGTCAACAATTTGAAAGCATTTTGCTTCATCTCTAATAAGTCGTTTTAAATCAGGCCGCTGGGTGTGTTTGTGCGCGAACGATCCTTCTTAAGTTTGGGACTTGCCTTATAATCTCATAAATGGAAACCGTTGTAATCCAATGTAAGGAGCGATGTAGAGCATCGGGCAGGAAACATCCGCATAAGGCAAAGCACACAAAATATAATCCCAACCGGATAGCGAGCTGCACAATAGATTCAAATTGAGTAGAAATATCAAACGCTGGGGAAAGGAAATAAAATAAAGCAGCACTGTGAGCGTCAACATATGAAGCATATCCTTCACCGGCCGAACCGGGAGACCACATAATGGTTCCTCGCCAGTCCTCGCGAGCCTTGATGATCGTGTTCATAATGATGTGCCTGCTGCCGCTTGGCCGGTTCGGCGAAATAAAAAGCAAGAAAAGCACCCGCTCGACACATCCTTATCCTGTTTGTCTAACACAACTTAACGATTTCCCGTTGATTCCACCAACGCAAAACCCATTCTGCTAGCCAATGGAAGGAAAATGGCTCACACATTTCTTCCCAGCACGCTCGCTTAAGCTCATTCCTTTCTATCGCTTTCGCCGGAGTGTCCTTTCGCTTCGGTCGATGCCTCCGATAAACGTCCGATCCGCTTTACACCGGCCAACCGGAGGAAAGTCTTTGCGAAAATAAAAAACACACTGACCGATCCCCTTAAGAAAAATAACAACCCTCTGGCCGCCTGCAAATGGCCAATGGAGGAATTACCTTCTCGTGGCAGCGGCTAGATAATGATGGTAAAGGAAACAGAACCCAAACGGGGGGCGGCAAAAAAACAATTTTGTTGAAATTAAATTATAGAGGATTTTATTAATAAAAACGAGATTACGCTGCTCAGTTATAAAATTGAATTTACAACCATGTCCTGCTGCGGTTGCTGCGGTCAGTACGATCTGCGTTTGGACGTGAGGTTACGGTGCGCTGGTTTCGGTTGTAGTTGATTTTGCTCTAGCCGGCTCGCTGCCGGTTCTCGATGCTGTGGATACCGTTCAACAACTCTCGGGTTCGATGTTCAATGACGGGGAGCACGGGGTTTTCCTAGTAACGAGCCAGTGGTGTGAGCCCGAGTTTTCCGTGTTAAAGGATCATATTAGTTGCTCCAATTTTGCTACATTGTTTTTCTCTTTAATGCGGTAATTGGAGGAAAAACAGAGAAGGAAACATTTCGTAGAAATAAATTTTGATGGTTTGCTTTACGTAGAGTTGTACAGAAACAAAAAAAACTCTCGTTATGTTTTATCCGATGCAAAACTGGACACAAGTGCATTTGAAAGATCCAATTGACAGCGTGCAGCCGGAGCACTTAAAATTTGAGTTTGAAGTGGGGTTAAATCAATGCACAAACATGCTCCAAACGTCCATCTGTAAATGTCCTTCAATAGCACCGAAATGTTCCGAATTTGATTGAATGTAATGAAAATTGCTGCCCCGCATTGGAACTTGTCGCTTTTCGGTTGATATCCGTGTTTGAGAATGCGGATTATGCGTTCAACTGAATCTACCGTACCGTACAACCGTACAAACCGTGGGAAGTGGGAATCGTCGCGAAAGGGCATTTGGAAATTCAATTAGCTTGCTGCTACATGCTTCAAATTGTTCGTCCGGCTTAGAAGTTGAAGCCGTTCGCTGAAGCACCCGTTCCGGATCGACAGAAATCCAAAAATTCATCAATTGGTTGACGGGACATTTTGGGATGAAAAATCGTGTGACAATTGATAGACATGTGTTAAATGTTGCAAGCACATTGCGTGAACTATGCTAGAGGTTGGTTGCTTGTACAATTTTCCTAAATTGAATCGTTGAAGGACACGATTTCTATGCATTGGGTTTAAACAGTAAAGAGCGTTTTCCTGTCCAGTTCGTTTCCAGCTGGAAAATGCTCTTTAAGGTTGGATCCAACAACTACAAAAAAAGGCTTGCATAAATATAAGGACCATCCTGGTTCGGTTCGGTCGACCGACCCGGAAGCACAAATGAGCTTTCAATTATAGTCAAAGCACAGAAATGACCGTCTATGGCCGCTCCTTAGCTCGTTGTTGTCATCGTTACGGAAGGCCGATTTGAGACCAACCCGATGACACCGGTGCTGGGATGCCGGAACCGTCACCACACCACAACAACCATTACACTCTTTAGCGCTGGATGCCATGGGGTTCGGAGTCAATCTTCGACCACTCGGTACGGCAGGCAAAGAGCCGGTAAACTACTGGGATGCGGGTGAGCTTGTGTGGGAGGAAAACGATGGGAGGGAAATAAAAACGGATGAAGTACGTACTGTTGGCAGGCAGGCAAAAGGCGACACCAGCCAGGACCAGCCAGCCAAATGGTGTCTCATAAACGAGCGAATTAATTTTATTTTTATTTCATTTTTATGTTATCATCCGCATTTCCATTTCTGCATCCGACTGCCGTTTCGGGCAGGACTCCGTCCGATGCCGGTGGACAGTGCCGGTGTGCTATGCTATGCTGTGAGTGTGTGTGCTGTGTGTATGTATGTGTCCTGTTTTGGTTGGCAACCAGCTGAAGAGAGACGCACTTCGCACATCGTGACAAACGGGATGGGTTGTGGCATTAATCGGGCTTCAGCTTCCGGCCAGGTAAGGTCGAGCCGAAGGTAATATTAAAACTTATCATTATGGCGCGTGAATATGATTAAATGATGCGCGAATGGGCGCGCGCTTCGTGCCTTGGAGACTCGCGCTGCTGTACGGTTGTTGGCAGAATCTTTTCAGCTTTCATAGCCAGCTTTTACGTTAGCGTCGGATGGTGCATATAAATGTACGCTTGAATTCGTTATGTGCCATTTATCACCACGTTTCCTAATGGAGTTAAAGGGCGCGGAATGAGATGAGGACCTTTAAAGGTTTAAGTTTGGCTTTCGTTTGTCGTCTTATTTTAGCATTTTTTTATTTGGTCTACGGATTAGTGCAAGATAAACCTGATGGTGATAATCCTTTTTTCTTACACTGACGTATGGTAGAAGAAAGTTGGTATTAAAACGTAAATGGGATCTGGAAAGAAAGCATAACATCTGATGCTGACTATTTGAACAAAGGTAGAGCATTGACCAACGCAGAAAACAGAGTCTTTACACAAACCGAGGAGATGTCCGTTGACCAACAAGTGGCTACTGTAAGAAAGGACATCGAGAGATGCTGTCGCTTGGAGGTGTAACTAACTTTTTTATTTTCATTCACATTCTAGTTCACTTACACTAACGCTTATAACTAGGCATACACTAATACACTAATTCTATTATTTGTAATCTGACGTACGACAATGGAGGAGCTGCTACAACGACGAGCTCTATGAGCTGTACGGTGATCTCAGCATCTGGTCATATCATGAGAATGGCACCGGACTACCCAGCTCGTAAAGTCCTTTTAGGCCGTCCACATGAACAGAGGAGACGTAGTACGCCCAAAACGGAGATGCAGTGATGGCGTTGATGCCTCCGCCAGAACGGCCGGGATAATGGACTGGCAGACGACGGCGCTAGACCGTGAGCGGTATCGAGGATTGTTGCAGCAGGCCAAGACCGCGAAGCGGTTGTAACGCCTGATAAGTAAGTAAGTAAGACGTACGAACTAGCATACTTAATTATAATCCTATTGCTAACTTAAGTTAAGTTCTATTATACTTAGCCTATCGTCACGTTTATATATTGATTAAAAAACAGCATTTGACATTTCTCCGTTTCCTATTTCAACGACTTTTTACTCGCTATACTTAATAAGCTTCAAGAGTTCTTTTCTGTCTAGGTTAATATTATATCTTCATGGCAGAACGTATCAAGAATTGCTATAATACTTTTTCTCGTCTATTCGTTGGATTGTTAAGTGTTCTTCTAGGTAGTGTATTGAGGAATAGTTCTACTGTTGTTAGTCAATGATTGTTCTAATATTCTTCTCTGCAAGAGTGTCCTCAAACGTTAATCATTTTAAAATCTTCCTTCTCTTTGAGGATACACCTCGTCTACTGGTTTGACCCTCTCATCACCGGAGACTTTATTTCCATATCCGAACTAGGCTTAATTGTTGCGATCAGAACCATGTTTTCGTGCTGCCTCTTCCTAATCTTTCTCTTTGTGTTAGTTTTAAGAGACATTGTTTAGATATACCGAGAACTTAAAATAACCAACGGTCTCATAAATAACTGAAACACGATCAAACACCTCTTCAAGGACTGTCGAATTTTGGACGTTTTCCGAACGATTCAACCGTCGGGAGGCAAAATGTTAACACCTATGTAAAATGTGAAAATAGAGTTCAAATTTATTGCCGTTTTTATCTAGCGCCACCTACCGGAAAGACGAAGTACTTATTAGGCAGGCCAGTCAAATTAATTTTACAAGAACAGAAAAATTATACGGAAAAGAAATAGTTGTTAGTTCGCCAGTTAACCAAAGATAAACAAAAAATAAAATGGTGAAATGGTGAATCTCTATTTATGATGTAGATGATGATCTCATGGAATAGATGAATTATGGCTGGATATTAAAATATCAGTCAATCCAATCGCAACGATATTAATTTCTACCAGTCGTAAGGAATTGTACGACAAACTGGCTTTGCGGGAGTTTTCTTTCCTTGCCGTGTATTTGACATGTTAAATAATCCTTTCAATATATACATAAACTAAATCCACTTAAGTCTAATAAACAAAATACCCTGTAAAGCTTCAATTTTACACTTTCTTTACATTACACCATATTCATTCATTCTCTTGTACTATTTCGGCAGTACTCATAAAACTTTCATGCAAAGTTTGTTTTACATTGGATAAACACTTATCCTGATGCGCACTGAAAGCAGCAGTTCCAAATGTGTTTTTGTCATATAGAAGAAACTTTTGTGCACTTAATGAAAGTTGCCGCCTGATTGCTTACCCGCCGTTTTGCTGTGAATGAATGGAACTGAAAACGTCACTCGTATATTTCATTTAATAGAGGCCATTCTATCCTCCAACCACCCATTGAAATATGGCTTTGCTCGTTCGGGCTTTTCACAAAACCGCTGCTAGAAAATATATTAATTTAAATTATGAATGGTGGTGGTGGTGGCGTGGGAAGGTACAAAAATAATGTTCATCTCTGTTGCACTTTTGTAGTTCTTTTTTTTTTGGTTTGCTTCTCCTTCCGAACCGATATTTAATTAAAATGTTCACTTAAACTTCCTTTTCGAAAAGCTCGCACCGCTCCAAACCAGCTACGCAGATCGATGGAAAGTTTTTAATGGAAACAGAAATGAAATATTTTACCATCTGTACCGATTGCGAGACTAGTTCCGCGCGCGGAGTTTTTGGCAGGTATCAGGGGATGGGCGGTGAGGATGTCGGGAAAATATACTTACTAGTTGCCGCCCTTTCGGAATGTCCAACGAACCAGCAGCGGTTCATGGGCACGCGAAAGGGATAAACGATCACGCGCCGTTGAGCGATGAATGATGATGACTGGAGAACAGAAAACAGTGCTTCAAGTACTTTTGTTGGTGGGTTTTTCCAACTCGTTACGATCGCTAAGAGAGCCGTGGGTTGCACGGGGACGGGTGTGTGTGTGTGTGGGGGACGATGACGTAGTGCTAGCTAGCAGGGAAACAGAAGAACAGTTCGAGTAGTGGAAATGTGGTCTCGACCCACCGACTGAACTGAGAAGGCGTACCGGAGGTTTTTTCGAGAGCGAAGGCAAAAAAAACGTAAACAAAACTTTTCAAAAACCAAAATACAAAACCCACTCCCGTGTTAAACAACCGAAAGAGAGAGAGAGAGCGAGATAGAGAGGGCAACATTTTCCGAGAGTCTGAGAGTGAACGAAAGGCAATGCCTGAAGCCTTGATTTTTGACCGAAAAGGCTCGAATTGAAGTGAACTGCTTATGCTTGTGCTAACGTGAACCTTTACCGATCCCGAACTGAAACGCTGGCTTCGAAGGTGAAAAATGAGCACTAGATCCCGGGAATGGGAAATAATATTAATATAAAAAACGCACAAACACATACACACAACAACAGGAATGATTTCTTGGCGTTCGCGAAAAGAAACTTCTCCCGTCGGTGGTGTTGAATGAATTTTCGTCTACCGGCAGTAAACTGAAGATGTCGTTAAGAAAGTTTTAATTACTAAAGTTAAAGTGAATGATTATTTCACTGTCTTATTTATCGTTTTTGATCTTTACTCGAACGCATTTGCCCGTACGTACTTACTACTGGGGGATGCGCCTCCGTGCTCCCCGGGGGAGGGTGTACGAATGCCGAATTTATGCACGGGTTGCCCAAAAACCCGGTACCCGATGGCTTATTAAATCAGATTGTTTGGGTGTTCTTTTCTTGCCACAAAACGGTATAGCACTGGACGTACATTTTTCACCGGGCCTGGTTTTCGTTGGTTTCGCTACACGGGAAGACTACGGCACCGATTAGAGCTTAATGAATGGGAACAGGGAATGAAATGGAAATTGGCAAATAAATAGAACGCACCGTGTGCTGCTGTACCGTTTGACGTTTCAACAGTGAAAGTTTCGTTGTGCTTTAGGGGTACGATTTATGTTTGGAGCTTTCGGATGAATATTATTGGGACATTTAATTCTTTCCCTGGGTAAAGGATCGGGAGGAAAGATTTGAAAAGTGTTAAGGGTGAATATGGAGCGAGGTGTTTTATTTTAAACGTCATTGTTGCTAAGACTTTATAGGCTTGTACGTTAAGAACTGCTGCGTTAGGTTTGCATGCTGTATTACTAGGTGTGAAGCTTTGATACCGTCTCTGCCGGTGGTCGTTGTCCCTAAAAACCGTTGTAAAATCATCGTTGAAGAGTGTCACAGAATAAGTTTTAAATCTTTCAATAATTCTTTGAAATTTCTTAAAAAATCGAGAATAACTTTTAAATTAATTTTTTGGTAAATGTCAGTTTAAGTTTAACCCAAACTCCGATTTTTTTGGGGACCCATTGTTTGAATTGAGCTGTACAGATGATGATCTAACGGCCTTAATTAAATACTTGTACTAGGCACACGATAGAACAGATATTAAATCAGTCTCCAGCATCCAGATTAGCAAAAAAAGTAGTTAGAGTCCATCTAATAGTATAGTTAAAAGAATAGTTCTATCAGTACGCATGAAATATGTTCCTCGATATATTCTCATTATCGATAAAATTTGGTTTTTGTATATGGAAAGATGGTGACTAGTTATTCAAGCTACGCCGAAATGCAAGATACGTGGATTGCGCTAGTCCCCATTATCCACGTAAGTCGAAAAAAGGCGCTAGATGTTGTATTACAGGGATAGGTACATTATTGAGCAGTATTTATCAACCATCAGTATATAATAACTAGTGTTGTGCTTCATGAATTTTATGAGAAGAGTCATTCGTATAAGCCTTTAGTGAAGTGTCATTCATATCACAAGTCGACTCGCGAAAGATTCATCGAAAATTCGTGTATCCCAAAGGTTTGTGATTTACCAAACATTCATATATTCTCAAAAATTCAAAAATCTCCATAAAATCACGATTTGGTGCATTCTTTACGCATCATAATTTCAATTTTAACGCGTTTTTGGATAAAATGTTGTAAGCCAAAACCGTCATTTAACCTTTTCTTTCAAATCCCAAGGCAATGTTACGAGCCTTAAAGAAATTCCAGTTTTACTTTCATTTTTCGATATTCATATTCTTATATTTATTTAGGTTGATTCTCTTGGCGTATGGCGTCCTGTTAGCATCCCTCACATATATTCCTAACAAAGTCCTTACAGAATTTCATCTAAGAACACGTTTAAATTAAAGTAAAGAATGCGCAAAATTATGAATTTTTGGAGATTTATGATTTGTTGAGGATTCATGATTGTTTGATAAATCAGGAAACTTTGGGATTCACGAATTTTCGAGGATTAATGATTTTTTGGGATTCACGAATTATTCAGGATTCACGAATCTTTGAAATACAGATTCAGAATCATTCATTCAGTTTAAAGATTTATAAAGATTCACAAAACTGAATCAGATTTACCTAAAACTAGCAATAACTTATTACCGGATCGGCCCGGTGGTATATACGAGAGCTAGCAATAGCAGGCAAAGAAGAAGAAGTACTAACTTCAATTACTTATTTTTTCTATATTTGTCAACGCCTGTCATGTAATTGCATCTTAAGCTTAGTAGTGTTATGATATGTTCAACAAACGAAACTATTTCTTATTGTTTCTTTCTGTTTACTAAACAACACAAACTAATAAAAAATGAGACACAGCGGAATTGGGAGAAAGAACAGGAATCTGACGGCAAGTGTGCGGTGGAATCTTTGTTCGATTTTCTTCGTGCAGAAACGCGTGTGTTGGATGCTATGGCGGTAGATCAGGGCAGTTTGAGTGTAACGAAAAAAGGTGAACGTCGTGTCGTTAACTTGGCTCTTAAAGAAGAAGAAAAGTGTGTGAAGTGCTGCAAAAATCACAAAATTTCAGAGTGCAACTCTTTTGCTGTTCTTGCGATCGATGATAGGTTGGAATTGGTTATGCAGAAAAAGTTATGCTTGAATTGTTTGTCGCCCGGACATTTTGCTAACAAGTGTTTTTCAAGAATTCGATGCAAAATATGTAGAAAACGCCATCATCATTTGTTGCACAAAGATCAAACGCAAGAAGCCAGAAAAGAAGAGCAGGAAGCGCCTGTAGAAGCTACTAGTATGCTAGCTGCGCTGCCAGCGATGCGGCCTTCTTCGCATGGGCAAGTGATACTTTCAACCGCGATGGTTCGTGTTAAGGGAAATAATGGAAAGTGGTTCAGTGCTAGGGCTCTTTTGGACAATGGATCGCAGATCAATATAATATCAAAGGAACTTTGTCGCCGTCTGCGTTTACCAACAACACACGGGTCGGTAACAGTGACTGGAATCGGGAAAATGGGTCTGCAAAATACCCAGGTTGCAAAGGCAATAGTCGCATCGAATAATAGAGCGTTTTTGGAAGAGGTTGATTTTGTTGTGCTTGAAAATATGACGGAACATCAACCATGCAGTGACATACGTTTCGATGTCGAGAAGCTGCCGAACAACATAGTGTTAGCAGATCCTAAATTCTACAAAAAGGGACCGATAGACATGTTGCTGGGTGCAGAGTATTTTGTGGACATCTTAGAGCGCGAGTGTAAAATTGTTCCTGCTAGTAGTGATCATCCTGGCTTCGTAAAAACGGTATTCGGATGGGTTGCATCAGGTAAAACAGAGTTTCTGAAGAATCAGCGTGCTACATGTCACCTCGTCACAGTGGAGCAGTCTTATGAAAATTTGTTGAATGACGTATCGCATACCAGAGATTTGATGTAGAGAAAATAAAGCGACAACGCAATTTTTTACACATTTTTGTTAACCCTCGTTAGGGTTTGTCTTAAATATGGTTTGTTTTAGTATAAAAGATATGATTTTTTTTTAATAGAATACAACGTTATTCCTATAGAGTCCTCCAATCGATTTTTCATCAACATATAATCTCTTGCTTCTGGAGCATGACTCCTGGATTCTAACCCTTGGTTTTATATGTTCCAGAATGTTGGCAGTTTCTGAATGAGATCAGTTCTTGGCTTCTGGTCACCTGATTTTGGGTTTAGACAGAATATTACTTTTACTCAAGTAATGGATTTTTGGCCCCGTATGTGTGGAAGGACAATGGAGGAGCCGCTACAACGACGAGCTCTATGAGCTGTACGGTGATCTTACCATCGTGCAGCGAATTAGACTCGCCAGGCTCCGGTGGGCTGGTCATGTCATGAGAATGGCACCGGACGACCCAGCCCGTAAAGTCCTTTTAGGCCGTCCACATGGACAGAGGAGGCGTGGTAGGCCCAAACTGAGATGGAGTGATGGCGTTGATGCGTCCGCCAGAACGGCCGGGATAATGGATTGGCAGACGACGGCGCTAGACCGTGAGCGGTATCGAGGATTGTTGCAGCAGGCCAAGACCGCGAAGCGGTTGTAGCGCCTGATAAGTAAGTAAGTAAGTAAATGGCCTTCATGAAATTTCTTCGGATACGCGTACGGCTTTGCTTACAAACTGCAGTGGCATTGCTCAGTAACCGAGTTACAGCAACTAGTTTAATTAAACAGAATTACATTACACTCGATTGCACTGTGCCGCAATTGAATCAATACCACTTTTGTCAGGTTTTATCGGGCAATCGGAGTGCATTTAATTTTTCCTACACGCGTACACAACATACATCGTAGGTATCGGTCTCATGCGGATCGTTTTTTCCCCCCGGTTCAGTAGCTGTTCCAGCTCGCTGCATCTTTTCTCGAACTCGAAGACAATTTCATATCAATGTGTCCCCAAACACACCGACCCGCAAGGGTGCACTTTGGAGATGCATTTGGTGATGTGCAAGCAACACCATCATCATGCTCATGCTCTCATCGATGGCATCTGTCATCTGACAACACACAGTGGCACTGATTGCATCGGCGTCGAAATCCTTGGGCCTTCCCTTTTTGCACACCTTTCTGCCCTCCTGCTCCGTCACATTGCCACCGGGGTGGGTGTCACTTCCTTTTCATCAACGAAACGGAAACCAACATTGACGATGTAAGGGATTTTGCGGAAATTAAACTTTTAATTGCTCCTGGCTCTTGGGTTGCATTTGGCACTGTCTTTAAGCGCCCGGTGGGCACAGAAACACTGGTACTGGTAGAAAGTATCTCAAGCAGTTTTACCACCGGAGCCATAAGGCTCTTCGGTGTCTATGAAGTTTTTTGTTTTAATTTTCCTTCTTGCAGCACATCACGGCTCGATGCGTTCGGGAAACTCTGGAAGGGTCAATTCAAACACGAGTTTTGAGCACGAGTGCAACCTACCAACGTGCTACCATTGCTATTGATTAATGGTTGAATATTCCTTGACCGTTGTGGCACCGCTTCACGTGTGCAATCCATTTGAAGTAGTGGAACTTATTCCTCCAAACTCCTGCCCCTGGTGTCCTTGGTGTTGGTGTCGGTGAATCCATCTCGACTGTGACTGGCTGTATCCATTACGAAACTTTCCAACCACACCTGCTCTGCATTGAGCTGCTTTTGTTGCAGCCGGTTTGGTGGACCGCTGTGAATGGTGGCGGAACACCCGTCCCATCGTCCCCGAGATTCTCTTCCGGGAAGAACAACCGACCCGATGGGTTGTTAGACAGCTTTTCCGAGGCTTCCTTGAGCAGCAGTTTGCTTTCTGACAAGTCACTTTGCTAATGCGAACGAGCACGGTACGCTTTTATTCCGGTACGGTTGCTTCCTGTGACGGTGCAACGTGCTCTATCACTTTTCAGATTGCTTCATCTATTTTCCCCTCACACCAGCACTGGGACCATCACCGAGGTTTCTGGCCAGCTGTCTGCGGCGTGGTGGATGGTAGAGGTTGGTAGTCGATCGAGTTCGGTTAAGGGGACGATTAGAAGTAGTTTTTCAATTCAGCAACCAAATGCCAGAGTGCACTGGTAACGCGTTTCGGTACCCGGTGTGCCGTGTGTTGTCTTTGCGTTTGTCCTAGCATCAGCGAATAGTGCCACTTGTAATTCTGCTAACTCGACCGGTTCGCCCGGTTCGGTGAACGGAGAACGTAGATGAAGATGTGAGGGTTCCGGGATGTACACGGTATGTTGAATGAAAGGAAACAGCACCGATCGGTAACGATTTGCATGTCAACTTTGCTGCACAATAACTGAAGCGTTGCTGCTGCTGCTGCTGCTCGACGTCATGTATCCATAAAGGCTGTGTTCAATCATCATTTAGAGCACTTTTCCAGCACACGAACGTTGGCTTGAGTGGGAAAGGCAAACAGCAGGGAAGCGGTAGAAAATCTGCCACGGATTTGAAGTGCATTACGCAGAGAGGTTTTTTGGGTTTTGTCAAGTATGCAATTCAAAAGTTGATGCTCTTCGGACGTTACCTTCTAGGAATGTGAACTGAACTGAAGCAGTGTTCGTTTTACAACTTTACGAAGCATGTTTTGTTTGCCTACAGCGTTGCTGTGAAAACATTTTTAGTTTAGCAGAAAAAGTACCTAATAAATTGCATGTATAGGAAAGAAAAAATAAAACCATTTCACGCAATTGGTTTAACCCCTTGGATTCGGTCAGTTTCAAACGCTTGTGTTGTAATGGAATGCTAAAGTAAACTATGGTTGACAGAACCGCACCGACCGGCACACTTCTCGGTTAACATTTTCCATAAGACGGTTGGATTGAACGGCCAGAGCCAACCTGAACGGAGGGGAAAACGTCTCTTACCACAACCGATTCCACGAACCGGTTGGTGAGACGTTCTGTCAGATGTTTTGTCAGAAATCATTGACCGACTCGGGTTGTTTCATTTAGATTTGAGTAGATTGAGGTTAATTAAATAATTTGCACTAGCGATATTGCTGGGTGATGGTTCGGCAGCAGGTACAAGCGATAAGGATTTAATTAAATTAGATTTATTGTGACAGGCACTGTAAAGCAAATGAAACATGTCTGCCGTCGTAAGGGCAAGAGGGCATGTCGTTGTAGAGCAAATGGCATTACAGTGCAAATCAGAGCGTTGTGGTTGTGTGTCGTGATGACATGAGTTCTATTAGTTTTGGCGTGTGATATAAGTGGTGTTTCGTTGAATAATATGTAGGTTTTATGTTGTATTTCTTGAGTACATTGAAAAATATTGTTTGCAATATTGTTGTATTGTATTATTAGGTCCTCCAGTTCGTTGGGTAATTTGAGAATACTGCAATGTTTTATTCGGAACTTGGTTATTTTAGTTCAAAGATAATATTAATAGTAATTTTATTGAAGAAAGCGAGAAACATAGGTAGATTTAAGATGACGAATAGCTCGTTGAGTGCGCTCGGCTACCTAGCGAAAGGGCAAAGCTTCGTAGTGAGGACAGATCTACCTAGTGAGAACTAAGCTACCTTGTGAGTATAGAGATGCCTAGTGAGGGAAAAGCTTTCTAGTGAGGCTACGTACTGATCCGAATGTTCATATAGATACCTAATGAGGGTAGAGGTTATCAGTGAGTACAAAGTTTCATAGTAAGATGTAGTGTGAAACTACGTTTGTGAAATATAAAAACACGCTCTCACAGTTGTTCATTCATTGTTTTGTAAATGTTCAGACATTTACAAAAATCACAGTTGTTCACGCCTAACGGTTAGGCTATCCGTATACATTTACCGAGCCGAAGTTAGATCGGATAAATGTAAGATGAACTGTTCGGAATTAGGATTAGGAATAAATAAATGTACCGACTCACAATTGAACGTTCAGCTAGTACACACCTTCGCTATTTCGTTACACATCTACAGAACCATTTGAGAAAGTTTTTCCGATTATTCTGTGACGCAACAACGATAACGAGTCCGTTTTTAACAGCGATCACTGTATCAGTGGAAGCTCATTACACAACCCATGGTGCCTATTTAGACCTTAGTATTCCTGGATTCGGTTTAATCTATTGTTTATATATTTGCGTTTTACAACAGTGTCGATTCCTAATAAATTATCCAAAAAGCAATTGAATTGTATTCTGTAAACGAAACAATCGACGTATATTATTCCAACTACTAAGAACTACTCGGCTTTCAGCCGTCATATTGGAATAATAAATAAATAAATAAATACTAAGAACTACTTTGTTAGGAGCCTTGGATTCGTACTGAGAACCGTGAGCACACGGTTCGGTCTGCATTAATTGGTGGAAATCCTTTGATGTAGACTTCGTTGCACTGTACGAAGTTGGAGTTGTGTCTTTTTTTCTCCATAAATGTACTTCAATTGTTAATTCCATGTAAGTGTGGGTAAAATTTTGGAAAATGGAAAACTTGTGCTCGGGTGATTTACTCCACCATGGTCCCAGGGAATGTGTTGTGATAGAAGGAAACTGAACTGTAGGTAAATTTTGTGTGCGCTTGCCGGTGCAAAGGAAAGGTATGCAAATCACGCCTTGTGCAGTCTGCCGCATGCAAATATTTCATAACCAGCAGCGCACAAACGTGTTCGTGTCTGTGATTGAAGGAGTAGTCGTTTAGTTTTTCAAGCCGGTTTAGTTTACTTGCTGTGGCGAAGTTGTGCAATCGCTCGCCGGTATAAG
Source organism: Anopheles maculatus (assembly GCA_002091835.1). Lineage (NCBI taxonomy): Eukaryota > Metazoa > Arthropoda > Insecta > Diptera > Culicidae > Anopheles > Anopheles maculatus. The sequence goes on from KZ062844.1 coordinate 67,876, forward strand.
CGAGTAAATTATTATCGTAGCTTAAAATATACAAATAGTTATGATGTCAAATGGAAGAAAATTCTCTCTTGAGAAATCCTCTTTTTTTATTCTACAGTCCGTTTGTTTTAAAATAACTTTTTATAGTCCTGGTTTGAATGCACAATATCATTATGCATGCTAAATTAATTGTAAACACAAACTCAATGGTTAAACACTGTACCCTCTTTGTGACTACTGCACTAAATCATGTGAGAGAGCGTCAAAAGGAAACACACGACAACATTAGGAGGCTTAAAGGCAACACCAATAAGCTCCTTTCCCGGCATACACACTTACACACTCAGCCTAATATATTTCCACTTTTCCTTCCATGCAAAATGGTTTATGTGTGCTTCCCTTGCTGGAGCGAAAAAGACAAACCTACGTACGATTCGAACAACGTGGCGACATTTATAAGTATTAAATTCATGATGTCAAGAGTGTATGAGGCAATTAAAACGTAGAAAAGCCATAAAAACGCAGCCCCGTACCGTGAACCCATCGACAATGAGCAAGACTGGATGGCAGCACAGGAGTTGGATTTGTCCGTCCTTATGAGCGATTCCGACGCTGTTTCGCCGTTCGTCTTTAATTAGTGATATTTATGGACTCGTTTCGTGGAGCTCGGGGATTGTGTCCTGTGTCAACGGTATGCCTGCTGTGTTCGCTTATGGCATCCTAGACGGCTAAGGGGACTTCGTTTTTTTTCGATCGCAGCGACGTGCATCGGGGCCATAGCCGCTGGTGCAGCAGCTGGCTTACTCAAGCTGGAACACTTGGAAGCAGCCTAATAACTACATCGATAATATTACGATTTGCTGCCCCTTTTCGTAACCTTTTGGAGGCGCAAAGGGTCGATAGCCTTGTTCGCCGCACCGTGTACGTGTAATACGTTGTGGCGTTAGTGAGTGTGTGCGTGTTGGGGTTAGAATCTGCTCGAATGCACATGTCGGTTGAGTGTGTGGTTTTGTGCTGGGCGCGTGCACGTCAGCACTGGGTAAGGGGAGGAATACCACACTCCGGTTGCGCTATTGAAGTATTGAATGTGAGTAAATTAATATGTCGGGGTCGTAAGCATCTGGGTCGAATGGTGGGGGTTGTGTGGCTTCTGGAAATATTATCGCTCCTTAATTCAAGCACTTGTGTGTATGTGTATGTGTGTGGACTCGGTGTACCTATATAGTGGTTACTGCTCAAACACAATTGGGGAGAACAACCCCATTAGAAGGAAATTATAATACGTGTTCCAGCTCAGCTACTTGGAAAGCCGCGGGTGGTTTGTAAAATCCGTGCATGTCGTGTAGTGGTAGCAGGCGTTCCGTTTACACACAAAAGCGAACGGGATTTAATCAATAGAGCACATTGGTGCTTAACATTGACGAGGTATAGGTCCCTAGTGTTATTTATGTTCCTTTATAATTATAAACTCTGTATACGTTTCGATGTGTACTCGCTGATTGATACAGAGGCGTTAGATTTGGAAACAGGTTTGACTAAACAATTGTATCTGTGACTTGTGAGGTGCTTAGTAGTTCAACTCCTAGCGGGTCGTCAACTTATTCTGATCGCCATACAAGTGAGGCAGCTTAGTTGGGATCTATTTTATCACATCTGCCTTTGTGGTTAGGAAACAAGCCAAGCTATACCTGTTACAACACTAGATATATGAGATTGATACAATTGGAACCCTTTGGTTACAGTTTCTGAGACTCCTGAGATTTATTGATTGAAATATGACTTTGTTTGGTTGTTCTATAACCTATTGAATATGAATCTGATTATGTTTGGCATCAACGTTATTGTGAAAGCCTGAATATGATGTGGCTTTTCAATCTGCTCAATAAGGATCAAAAACACACTTACTTTGGACCTAAGACCAAGCGTTTTTTAACTCACTGAAGTTACTTACTTATCAGGTGCTATAACCGTTTCGATCTTGGATGGTTGCATGAATCCTCGATACCGCTCACGGTTCAGCGCCATGTTTTGCCAATCCAATATCCTGGGCGTTCTGACGGACGCATCAACGCTGTCACTCCATGTCATTTTGACTGTACCACTCCTCCTCTGTCCAAGTTGACGACCTAAAAGGACTTTACGGACTGGGTAGTCCGGTGCCATTCTCATGACATGACCAGCGTACCGAATTCTGGCGCGTCTAATTCACTGCACGATGGTGAGATCAAGGTACAACTCGTCGTTTTTGTAGATTCTTGATTTTCTACGGGACATACGGGGCCAAAAATACTGCTGAGCATTTTCCTCTCGAACGTGGTTTAGAGGCTTTAGTTAGTTTTGGATTGAGTCAGTGACATGTGTGAGTTGGGGCTATAAAATGTTACCCCTTAACGAATTTACCCGTAGCTGGAAATCGTTTCTGCGTAAGGAAACGATCCAAATTGGGGTTTGAGTCCTAACCCTGTCATGTGAAAGTTTGGCCCCCTACCATTAGGCCGTTAGATTGACTCAAGACGCTAGTATTTTGGGACAATTGTTTGTGATTGTGGCACATAAAAACTTTATCAATCACCATGATGCGTCGGCTATTGGTAGGTGTTCGATTTGCAGCGCCCATTTGGGCATATACGACCAAACTGCAGCAGTGCCTCAGCGCCCAGTTGCATAGGCCGTTGGCCAGAGGAATTATTTGTGACACTTGATCTGTTGATTATGGAAGATTACCGTTGCTATCGAAGATTGCTATCTGCCACAATACAGATTCAAAGGGAAGAACGCGAGGCCACGGTACATCAGAGGTAACTCTCTTGGGATAGGGTGGCGGCGAGTCCTGAAGCCAGCCGTTGTGTGTGCATGATCCCGAACATATAGCGGTAGACAGGGCGAAAGCACGGACCTCAAAGCTCTCATGAATAAAAGGAGGCATCAGTATGCAGCAAACCGAGAGAGCAGAGGGCTATGTTCGGACCGTGCAGGTTGCACGAGAAGAGGAGATATTGCGGGCGTCAGTTGAAATGGAACGAACAGGGGCGGCTCCACCATCTCCAGACGCAGCAGAGGGATACCACCTTTTCTCGCGACGCTGCGTATGAGACATGAACGTCGCTTGTTCATGCAGCAATTATGGAGAGATAGAGAGCGCGACAGGGTACTTGACGGCCAATTCCGCCTGTGCGACAACGGCGCAGCCGAGCACCCACAACGGAAGCGGAACTTATCCGTCGTAGAAGACGGACAGGAGAGATGGAGCGGCAACGACGCCACGCAGTTACAGAAGTGGACCGTTCCCAGGGTGAAAGGGGACTGTTAACGTCGTGGCAGAAGAGGCAGGTTTTCACCGTAGAAGTGGCTAGGGTCATAGAGGAAAATCAGTTTATTAGAAGGGTTTATAAAAAAAGGTGTAAATTTATGTCGGGTAAGATCGCTAACCCTTACCCATATAGCCAAATACGGGGCATAAAAATAAATTAAAAAATCCTTCGGTGGCTAAATCCCTAGCGGGGACCACCAGCGTTGATAGCGTCTAGAAGACAATATAATTGGTTATCGAACATAACGATGTTCGAATTAACCGCGTATCATCGTTGCGAAACCCCTGCTTTCGAATGCGTTTCTGGAGCGATAAGTGCGTTCTTATCGCTTGTCAACTGCGTGTGCGCGTGGGAGAGAGTTTCCGGCGTGGATCCTCTCTCCGATCCTGCGATAGGATTTTGTAAAAGGCTTCGTGCGAACGATCGACGGATCGATCGCTCTCTTATCATCACTGCCTCCGAGACAAACGGACGTAAATATACTCGTACTACTAATTACCCACGCTTTATCTCTTTCGCAAGATAGGATCATTTTGGACGCTGCATCCGAAAAGACGCTCGTTTTCTACCTCGTGCTTTTTCGCTTCGGATTGGATACGTGACGGCTGCGTGTCGAAACAATAATATTTTAAATAAATATTGTTTCTGAGTTGGTAAAAAAGCTCACCATGAGAGGTCTCATATTTAGAGGCTTCTGACCTGACTGAGTAAACTGGGCAATTCATATCGACCTTGGCGAAAAGGGTTAACTTTTTAAAGTTAGATACGTGTAAAGCAATAATAAAAGTTTGCATATGATAGGTGTATTATAGCTTGTTCAAAAAGCCTAGTAATTAATGCAATAATTTGTTTCTCAATAAAGCCACCAGACAAGCAAATTTAATTAAGAATATAATGTACCAATATTTCAATATTATTTTAGAGGAAAAAAAACTTGTCATGTTACAAAAACAAGTTCCCGAATCCCACCGATTGCTCCCAGGAACACTTTTTACACTGTAAATTTAAGCCACCCGTTCAGCGCACATGTCCTGCAAAAAACACAGTAAAATCAGCTGTTAACATGAAGTTAAATAAATTACCTGTACCGTTGCATTGCCCATCGGCACCGCACATCACCACCGAGTTCGGGGAAATCAATTCATGAACTGATGCATTTCGGACAGAACCATCCAGCTGACCATTTTGCTCTCGGTTGTAAGGTTTTATTTCATATATATTTTTCCATTATTTTGTACATTCATTTATCATATATTGTTTTTTCTCTCTCTCTCTCCTCACCGTAGAAGTGGCTAGGGTCATAGAGGAAAATCAGTTTATTAGAAGGGTTTATAAAAAAAGGTGTAAATTTATGTCGGGTAAGATCGCTAACCCTTACCCATATAGCCAAATACGGGGCATAAAAATAAATTAAAAAATCCTTCGGTGGCTAAATCCCTAGCGGGGACCACCAGCGTTGATAGCGTCTAGAAGACAATATAATTGGTTATCGAACATAACGATGTTCGAATTAACCGCGTATCATCGTTGCGAAACCCCTGCTTTCGAATGCGTTTCTGGAGCGATAAGTGCGTTCTTATCGCTTGTCAACTGCGTGTGCGCGTGGGAGAGAGTTTCCGGCGTGGATCCTCTCTCCGATCCTGCGATAGGATTTTGTAAAAGGCTTCGTGCGAACGATCGACGGATCGATCGCTCTCTTATCATCACTGCCTCCGAGACAAACGGACGTAAATATACTCGTACTACTAATTACCCACGCTTTATCTCTTTCGCAAGATAGGATCATTTTGCACGCTGCATCCGAAAAGACGCTCGTTTTCTACCTCGTGCTTTTTCGCTTCGGATTGGATACGTGACGGCTGCGTGTCGAAACAATAATATTTTAAATAAATATTGTTTCTGAGTTGGTAAAAAAGCTCACCATGAGAGGTCTCATATTTAGAGGCTTCTGACCTGACTGAGTAAACTGGGCAATTCATATCGACCTTGGCGAAAAGGGTTAACTTTTTAAAGTTAGATACGTGTAAAGCAATAATAAAAGTTTGCATATGATAGGTGTATTATAGCTTGTTCAAAAAGCCTAGTAATTAATGCAATAATTTGTTTCTCAATAAAGCCACCAGACAAGCAAATTTAATTAAGAATATAATGTACCAATATTTCAATATTATTTTAGAGGAAAAAAAACTTGTCATGTTACAAAAACAAGTTCCCGAATCCCACCGATTGCTCCCAGGAACACTTTTTACACTGTAAATTTAAGCCACCCGTTCAGCGCACATGTCCTGCAAAAAACACAGTAAAATCAGCTGTTAACATGAAGTTAAATAAATTACCTGTACCGTTGCATTGCCCATCGGCACCGCACATCACCACCGAGTTCGGGGAAATCAATTCATGAACTGATGCATTTCGGACAGAACCATCCAGCTGACCATTTTGCTCTCGGTTGTAAGGTTTTATTTCATATATATTTTTCCATTATTTTGTACATTCATTTATCATATATTGTTTTTTCTCTCTCTCTCTCTCCCTCTCCGTTCTTTCGCTCTCACTTTGCTTTTCGCTTTACTTCACCGGCCAACCAACACACTGCAACGGCATTTTCAACCACGACACGGTTCGGTGAAACGGTTACAAGTGCATTTATATATTCATCTGTTCATCGTTTTGCGCTTCAGGTTGATCCTGATTAAATTCATCCGGGTTGCCCAGTTTCATTGGACAGCGCAATGAAAACATGATTTTGCCCTTCGGTTTGTTTTTTTTTCTTCTGTTGTTTCGCACACTTCTCCATCGCCAATTTTGACTGATTCCCACGTGTAGCGTGTGTGTGTATGGGAGGATTTTTGTTATTTGAATCCGCCAGTCATTTGAACGCTCATATGTTGGCCGATAATGAGTGTTCGAACCGTCCATACTCCCACACACACACACGCACGCACATACATGCACACGGTACAGTTTCATTGTGCAGGGTTCGTGTTTCGTTCTGTTCGATGCAAAGCGTTATTACCCATCTACAGCGCACACCCGTGAGATGCATGAAGGAAACAAGGGCTTTCCCGTTACCTATGTCACTATTTAAATCGTTTTTTTTGTTTGTTCATTTACTATTTTCTGCTGGAAATACGGTTATGGTTTCAGTGTGAAGTAGTGTGTGTGTGTGTTAGTTGTCGTTTGATGATGGTTTGGTTTTGTTGCCATTCGGATGATGCTTCTTCCCCCATTTTCTTTTGTTTATGCCAGTTTGTATGTGTTTTTGTGTGTGTGTGGGAAAAAGGTGTGAGATTGAGATTGATTTTTTAAATCCACATTTAACCGCACAGTTAATACGGCGCACTTCCACCTCGAACGCCAGCAGTTTGTCGTGTACAAGGGGATGTTTCGAAATATGAAAAATATCACTCAATTATTCCAATAATATTTCGTGTGCCTTCCTTTCGGATGCCATGTTTTTGCCAGCGTTTTACGTTTCGTTTTCCTCTTGCTATATATTATCATAGTTTAACGAGTGTTTTAAAATTAACCTTAATAACGTTTCTATCTCTCTCTCTTTCTCTCTGTTTCCAATTCTCTAACCCATTGTCCTAGAGTGCTTGTTGATGTTCAACACTTAACAAAAGCAATAAATGATCTTGTCCCTTTTTTGTTTTCCAGCTTTTTCCAGTCGCTGCACCATGCTCCTTCATATGACTAACCATTGGTTTGACCAATGCGTTAGCTAGGGGCGTACGCATCCACGAACTTTTGAGAGACAATATGTTTATAGCGTTTTTGGTTTTTGGAGGACATTCGTTTTCTTTTCTTTGCAGTTTGATTTACATACTTCCAGGGATGGTTGCTGTTGTGAATAGCGGGGTTGGTTTGTTTGTTTGTTAATTTTATTTTATCTAAAGTCTGTCTCACCCCGGATCTTTGCTACCACCTAGCCGTTCTTCTCCGTTCCCCCGTTCAGCTACACCATCAAACCGCTTTAGAACGTTGTCCATGGCATTCTTAAAATGTACTTATAACGGTACCGGATCGCAGTATCTGCGATCGGTAGCCGGCTGCATTTATCCTAATGACGGCAAACCGAGCGCTTACCGAATGTCCTTTTTGTTTTCCTTCTTCTGCTTACCTTTATACTATATAAGAGATACCTAAAGATAAATCAGTTTAACAGACTTTTGCTTAACTTACACGTTAGATGTAATGTTGTCCACCCTTCTCTGTGTACTCTCTTCTCCAGCCCGTCTGTCCTTCTGGCCGTACTCGTCACTGTACGTTCATAAGCATGTCGAACGATCATTATTAGGTCACGCAGTTACTTTCGGCATTGAGTGTGTGTCAGTGTGTGTGTTTTATTTTTAATTTTTTTTGTCACTTTTTGTTCACTCCTGTCTCTATTCTCACAATTAGCAGTATGATTAAATGGCTGAAGTATTCTCATACCGTAGTCTACCGTAGATGGTTGGATGTGCAAGTGTGTTATGTTCGGGGTTTTACCTTTGCTAGAGTAAATGTACAGCCTACACTCAGCAGACGCTTCACAAAACGGTGAGTGTTGTAATGGTAGTGGGGGGTTTTGTTTTGCATACTAACTTCACGTGACCTGCCGGTTTCGCTCTGTACTGTCGGCAATAGTTTAACTGCTTTTGTAACGCGTAACACTTTCGTTATTTGATGGGTTACCACCGGTTACACATCTACATGATCGCGGAGGAAACAATCGTACCAACAACGAGGACCGCCTCGAGAAAAGGGGCTGGCTTCGGGCTGGAAGGACATTGAAGCCTTCAAGGAAAGATAACAAAGAGTGCCATTAGTGGTTGTGGGACTGGTGTGAGTGTGTGTTGGTAAGAGTACAGCAATGCACACGCTCTCATCGAACGGTACAGAGATGGCCATCCGCGACCCTTAACCGCCGTCGGCCAATTGAAGTTGATTGCGGACTGGTGCTCACACACGCTCGATAGTCTAGGACGAGTGCCGCCGGGTTCGCGGTCCGCCATCGGTGATTGTGATGGTACCAGAGGGGTGCGTGTGCGGTTGACAGTCCCCACCGGTCGCGTATGTGCGATGGGGCCGGAAAGCCGTCGTCGGGCGACCGCAACGGCGAGAGAGGGCACGTTCGGTGCGGTGCGATGTGAAGTAGTGGGTGGCGCAGATGCGCGGGAAGCCTGAGGCGCGCCAGGAAGGTGGGCCGCGTCCCGCAGCACAGTCGGGTGCGTGCAATGGTGGCGACGCATACTAGTACGCTCCGGTGCAAGCAGACTACGACGAGACGAAAGACATTCTTGGCGGCGGACGCGAGCAGGCGGTGTTCGGGTTTCGCCCACCGGATCGGCTCGGTAGCCGCAGCATACCGATGGAGCAGAGCAAGGACGAGACAAGCGCCGAAGCCAGCACCAAAAGCGGATGGTTGAGTGGCGTGCGATGATGCGGTTGTCCCGCGCGCTGCATTGCTGCTGGGTACTCCCCTGGAAACGGAATGGGAAACACCTGTCAAATTTTTCCCTCAAACTGTTCTTAACCAGTTGGACAGAATTTAGTTTTATATGATATAATAATGCGATATCGTACGTAGGCGGTGTATGGGCGGGAGCAGGGCATGTAAAATGAAGCAATATTATGAATTGTTGTAATATAGTGTCCGTCGGATCGTTAGTAATGTTCTGGTGAACGCTAGTTTTGAGTTTAAAATGTCATTAGGAGAGGGTTGATTTACAGCACACCAGCTTAAGGGTAACGTTCGTTTAAAAATTGTTTAAAAATAAGTCAAAAATATGCTTTTTCATAAGTATTATAAGGTGAATAAAGTAAGCAAAAAAGACATACCAACTATACAACATATAACACACAAAATTATTGTTTAAAAAAAGCAATAATAATAGATAAAAAGTAAAGTTCAAAATGTGTTTATAAAAGATATCAATTAAGAAGACTAAAATGTTGGCTGAACAAATACGGAAAAGGTGAGAATATACAACATCTTAAATAAACAACTATCTATAATCTTCTTCTTTTTTTGTTCTGCAGTCTTGAGAATTGTTGAACTGCCTTGACCTAGTTATATCACGTATTTTAAGTACAGACAAATAAGTTCTAAATGATTTGTAAAACAGCTATGGCTTAGGTGTCATTTCATTTCTGCAAAACGTCTAGAGATCGGATGGTAAAATTATAGTAGCATTCTACATAATTTTAAAGCCAAGTGTTGTACATTCAATTTATGTTCAATATTCAAATTTTAACGTTGTTCAAAGCAGGTTGCCAATTTCAATGCATGTTGCGCCTATAAGTAGACTGTGCGGATGACACTGTGAGTGGTTGATGCTAGGGAACTGAGATACTGAGATTACGGGAGAGTGCTCCCAGAGACAGGATACAGGAAGGAGATGAGGAAAAAGATCAAAACGGAACAGCAAACGGCCTACACGAGAAGAATCGTTCACAACAAATTTCCGAACCAGCTCTTTAAGTACGTGAGTACTTACAGTAAGAACAGAGCGAATTTATAATAGAAAACTATATTTTCAATTTCCTACAAAAATATACAAAATTAAAACCAATCAAAATAAAATAAAGAAAAACCTGCACTGAGAATAATATTAAAAAACTATTAGACTTGTACTTTGATGGTTTTGTAAATCAATTTGTTCTTTGCTTCTTCTTCAAACTCCACCACCATAATCGCTCGCACCCCATGAAAAGGAACAAAAAAGCAGTTTCGAAAACAAAATGTCCCAAAAATACCGTGCAAGATGCTTAGCAAGTTCGCAGAGCATTCACCGGGCCGCTGTGCAACGGCTGTAACCAATATTTCCATCCCATCGTTAAACAAAGCAGATTATTGGCAAAGTTGGAACGAATCAGAAATTAACTTTCCATAATCACGTCCCCTTGCCACGGGTTGGTTCATTTGATCGGTAAACTTTTTGCAAATCATCCCTACGGACCATGATAGCTGGTCGTTCGGTTGCTGGGTGTGAGATGCTTTCGGGGATGCCCGAGAGATTGGTACACGGAGGAAAAAAAGTAGAAGAGAAACGGACCGCTTAACATAAATCAAGCATCAACTGTCTGTTGCATGGTTTGAGCTTTTTTTTTTCGTCGGTTAGTGTGCTTGTGGGAACGGAAATGGGATGAAATAAGATATTAACAAATTTAATATTGACCCTAGGTTAGTTAGTCGCAGGGACATAGCATAGCGGGCGCAAATGAAAACCTTTGCTCACTACTCAGTAACATTTAGTTTGTCGTGCGGATCCGTTTCTGCTGGGTCGGGATCGATCGGGCTGAGATTGACATTGATAATATTGCAGTAAGTTTCACGTTCCGCTTTAGCACCAATGAAATCGTTGTTAAATTCGTCTCCTATTCTTGTGCCCTGGTGCGTCTGAGTGGAAGTATTTTAGTCGATTTAACAGCTTACGACCAACGTCACCGCTCCGGTGTACCGTTGGGAATTGAAGAAGGTGTGGTGAGGGTTTGAAAGTGGGCTCCGGAAACACTAGCACAATATTGTCCAATGTGTCCTATGCCAGCGCTCAGACACGATTCAAGAAAGGGACTGTCCAATTCCGTGGAAGGGATGGAGATTTATTGACATTCTCCGGCAATGGAAGGCACAATGGGTCGATAGCAATCCTTTCAGTGGCGGGTCGCAGGTTCTTCGAGGTTGTCTTGCAGCGGAGTGAAATATCGCGTTGAAACATCTGCGAGAAACCCGATCGACAGTGAAGAGTTTTCCAAACAAACGTCTCGCAATTCGTATGCAACTTCGGTGTAACGTAACCGTGCGTGCTGTACAAGGAGTGCTCCAACGCTGGTCCAAAAGCGGAAGAGAAAGGATGCTACGATTCCACCGTCTGGGGAAACATTCATCAGCCGGCGTAGCTGCACAGAGCCACAGTGCTCTGTCCCCTTCACTCACATGCTCGTTAGTTGGCTTGCTCGAATTCGCAATCTAATAAAAGTCCATTATTGGAACGATCAATCAAGATTCAAAATATACAGCAATATAAACGAGACCTTTGAGACGCCCAAGCACCGAGCGGACATCGTTCGGACAGTTGGAATTTCTCCACGAAACGTAGGTTAAAGGTTAGTGCGCGTGGGGATGGTCCACGGGATTGGTGAGAACAGCGAAGAGATGGAAAATGGTAAGGGCAATGAAATAAAATGAGCTTGTCAGTGCGCTACGGTGGTGGGGTCCTCGATGGGTCCCAAGCGTTTGGGACGTTTGGGGTTTTTTTTGTTGTGTTTGTCGTGCTTCGTGGTTTCGTCGGGGATTTATGGCTCGGGACATCAATTGGTAGACCTACCGTTTAGGACGTGCACGGTGACACTTTTGCTTTTGGCGTTGGACGGATTGCACGTGTACTGTCCGGAATCCGATGGCCGTGCGTTCTGGATGAGCAGGAACGAGGTTGTCGTGTCACCTTTTTCGGTTATGACCGAGACGCCACCGCGCGGTGAATCGTAGCTGATAATCTGCAAACGGTAAAGAAAGAGCAATGTACAAATGCATAATTAAAATATTTGATCGTGCAGCAGGACAGAATGGGAATCAGTCAAATATCGCTCCGGGTTTAATGTAATTTACAAATCATGAAGATTGTTCGTTAAAAATTTAATAACAAAACAATGTCATTAGTTTCTTCTTTTACAACACAACCTAAAAAGGTCTCGTCGTGCCATTTCTGGCTTTCTGTGACTTGGACTGGAAATACTTCAGCCATCGGATCGTTCCTTAAAAATAAGTATTTAAATATATTTTTGAGGACTTTTTGATAGATAAAGATTGAGCTCTTTCTTTCTTAAAGTTGTATGAGTGGATAAGATTGTAATTACCTTATCTCAATAGCGTATTTTGAGTATCTACTTGCTGGACGCAAGTAATTTCCTTCTCCGTGTGAAACATAACCAATGTCATATTGAGCCGAGTATCGTATCGTAATTGAGTTTTTGTTTTCATGTCCACCGAGCAAAAGTTGGGCAGGAAACAGCAGGAGAGTGTCAAAACAAAATGGCATCGAGGTCGTGTTCGCCCCGAAACGTGTGGCCGTTGGTTTAGTGCAACTTGTTGATTGGGCTGTCAGGCACAGAGCGAGAACGCAAACCGCTAATGATGACGGTGGCAACCGATGGGCTGTTGACCGTGGTAACAGTTTCTGTTTTTTTCTCCCGCGTCAATCCACAGCCTGTAGGATGTGACGAACGAGCATTCATTTTCTGCCGGTATGTCAACAAATGTGTGTGTGTGTTGCCTTTGCTGACCGCTTGTAGCTCTACCACATATCTGCTGCTAGTCAATATCCGGCAAGCGGTTATCATAATCATCATTATCAGTGAACGGGATCGTCAATGGGAAGCGTTCTGTCAGGATCGTTTATCTCGGGAAAGGGCAAAAACGGGGATTGTCTTGGATTGCTTCATTTTTGCGAGTTTTTCGCGTTAAATGTGCGTCGCGAAATGTGGGTCGAATGGTTCCATCCGATACCATGTACGGACCGGTTTATCGTAGTTTTGTTTTACACTTTTACAGGGTCCGAATCGCCTGCCAGACGGGGGCGAGCTTGTAAAGCGATGTGTGAGCCCAGGCTCACATCAGCAAATAAATAGAGCAACCATAACCGACCGGGCAGGCTCTCCGGGACCTTGAGCAACATCCCGCTGGTCACCGATCGGCGACGTAATTTTGTTTCATGAATTATTGATGAGTAAATATTTGCGAGTTGTGCAGCTGTTTATACTTTATCACAGCCAACCACCAACCAGGCACGGGTTACGACTGTGTGAGTTTCGCATAAAACCGTAACGGCAAAATAAAAAAAATAGCAACGGAGCAAAATTTCACCGAGCACAACTTTTCCATTTTTCCACGATTGTACACGCTCCATGCTTCCAGATTCAGTGCTCCGGAGATCGTTGCCGTTGTTTTGCACTCGAACGATGCCAATCCATTTATCCGTCTCGCAGTACATCAGCATCCTTTCGTTCCAGGCGCGGGAAGTTTGTCAGGACCCTGTCCGGGATGGTTGGGATGGTGGTTTACCTTACCTTCAACGTGCCCGGTAAACAGTGGAGCATTCCCGGTGGGAGAGTTATTTGTTTTTTATTTTATTTTTCCTTGCAGGTGAACGTTGGCAGGGGGGCCATTTTTTCGCCCTCGCGGACTTCTTCAACAGGTTAGCAAACGGTGCTGCGGGAGAATCGACGGAAAGGCTAGCATCCGGCATCCGGCTTCCGGTTTCCGGTGTTTATCAGCAACATCAATATCAGATTTAATAACATAAAAAAATGGCACACACATTCACTTTTACGCACCGCTCCGATGGGCATGTATCGAGTGCTCAATCGAGTTTATGTAACGAAGTGAGCATGCGAACCGTTTGTACCTTTGTTTTTTATACGAGGAGAATTCTGGTTAAAAAAAAAAGATACGGTGAAATTCTGTTTGGCTTTTCTGGATCTTATTTGGGTTAATTGCTACACCTAAACGTGAAACAATTTTGAGGAATGAATAAAGGATTAAATGTAAACCAAAACAATAAAGAGTGTTACAGCAAACGAAATTGAGGTGAAGGTGGAAGATCAGGCTAAGATGGAAGTAACAGATTACTAGAGGCTACGATAAGAAAAAATGAGAATAGTTTTCTTAAAATAATAGAGGAAAATTGTTTGACGAAGAACAGATGTTTTGAACACTGGCGACTTAAAACTATTTATGCCAATTTCTGATCCTTTCGACTGTGCTGTCGACTGAAGGACGTTAATAAAATTCCATTCCTCGAACCAATGTGGTTCGCTATTTAGGAGCTGTGATAGATAGTAGGTTGATACTACAAGATCACTATGAGGTCACTGAGTGTAAAGCGTTCCTTTTTTTAGGCTTTGTTTAACGCGTAGGCAAAGATTTTAAGGACCCATGCCGATTAAAATCTTTTTTTTTTTACTCAATAGTTAGACCGACACTTGAATTCGCCAGCATTGTTTGGATTCCATCACAGCAATATCGTATCGATAGACTAAAATCTATCCAGAATTAGTTTACTCGAGTTAAGAGGCTGTGCCTCGGTTCTTTCTATTTAACACGGAGAGTTCTGTTACGATTGACTATTTGATTGTTTAGCTTCACTGAGACCGAGCCACGATGCCACACACCGGTGTCGTGTGGAGTGACACCCGATCTGTCGCGCCGTTTGGTCATCAAAACGCGCTGTGTGAGATATGTTATGGTCGGTGTTAATTCTCGTACTCTATTTAATCAGCTACCGTGGTCCCGTGAAGTATCATTTGTATTAACAGAGTTTGGTGCGAATGACCATTTGCTAAAACTGATATAGGCATAAAACAACATCAATCACTCCGTGCTAGAATGCAGTGCAAGAAATCGATTTTCAAATCGAACGCCAAAATTGCTGATCAAAAGCCCGGTCTTTGAATCGCCAGTTCTTACAGTCGGAGGTACTTTTTCGGTCTTAAGTTAGAAAGGGAACAATTTGAGTCGGAGGCACTTCTCCAGTCTTGGAAACAAAGACAATCACTCGAGGCTACTCTCGGGTATTGTCAGAGAATCGTTCCGGCTTGGAGTAAAGCTCTGATGTTGGAAGTCTCGGCGGATTCCGACGACTACATTTAGTATCAGTAATCTTAAAACAATTCTGAGTGGGATCTCTAAAATAAAACTTTTTTTTTGTATGCAAATGTTGATTTATATACTGTTGAAGTTTTTTTTCTTGTATTTAATTAAAAGAAAAGGAAGAAAAGAGAAAAGAGTTTGGAATCTGTATAATAAAATCGTTTTACCGAAGTATCACATTAGTGATTCATACATGATTGTAGTCAGTTGTAGCAGTAATTTGCAATTGTTAGCCTAGGCATTCAGATATCATTTTCATGATGGCTTCTTTCAGTCAATAGATGTGAAGTGAACGGATGTGAAATCTCGTGCAGTAAATTTATGAAAAGCTAGATGCGGTACTAGCATCTACAAAAGTTTGCACCATTTATTCCCATGCAGTCGTGACCGTGTCCGTACCCCCATTATCCCAAGTTTTGGTGACGTGAGTGAAGTTGTCAGCTGCATTTCCGGTGCCAAAATACTGTCAACGAGTCGGCAAAAAGCGTTCATTTCAATTTTCCACCTGACGAACCGTAGTCGGCAGACGGCACCGATTCCCAAACGCGCCCAGTGTTCAATATCCTATTAATTCATTTAGTTTTAGCTCATCTTTCCGACGCCACGGTAAAGAAGTGCGCTCAGCCAGAACGTGTACGTCCCGTTGCTGGCTGCACAGGTACATCACACATTCGTTCGATTTGGCAGATTGGAATGGTATCGCGCACCGTACGGGAGAACGCGAGCAATCGGAAAGGATAACGCTACAGTCCGGCGTACGTTGGAGCGTCAGCGAGGCGCACTGATGCGCCAATGTCATGCTTAATCTACCTGTCCATGCTAACGGGCAGTTTCGACTTCGACCGGTTTGTTCGGTTCGGTCGGTAAATGGTTCGAGCCGTAGAAACCCATTTGCACTGTCATTTATGTTGCACCAAGCTCGTACGGCCAACGGGACCAACCCTTCACTCAATGTTCCGCCGGTGTGTTCGATGCCACCGTACACGAAACCATGCCAAACCACCCGAAAATCGCAAGCCAGTAAAGCATCGAGTGCATCGTGACCGTGCGCAGCACTGCAGCTTAGCGCACCGTTGCATCCATGAATATGGTAATGGATTTTACGGGAGACTGAAGTTCCCGGGTGGAATATAAATTAGCAAACCAAGGTGAAACCAGATCCGCTCGGTTCGTCGCACAGTTTGCCAGCGAAAGTGCAACCCTTGGCGTGGGAGGGGAGGTTTATTTTTTATCGTTTTTTTTTTGTTTGTTTGAGGTTACTCATCGTCCTCGGACGTGATGCTGCTAAAGCAGTTCGCCTGAGCGAGGCCATATCCGCAGCAATGTTCCCTATTGCCTGCATGGGAAAAGATTTTTTGGCCTTTGTACGCAGTGC